>JARPMJ010004276.1:62500-78776 GCA_033366665.1 Phoxinus dragarum | reverse complement strand
AGTTTGTGTCGTCCTCAGATTACTGTGAGAGTAAGTTTGTGCCGTCCTCAGATTACTGTGAGAGTAAGTTTGTGCAGTCCTCAGATTACTGTGAGAGTAAGTTTGTGCAGTCCTCAGATTACTGTGAGAGTAAGTTTGTGCAGTCCTCAGATTACTGTGAGAGTAAGTTTGTGCCGTCCTCAGATTACTGTGAGAGTAAGTTTGTGTCGTCCTCAGATTACTGTGAGAGTAAGTTTGTGTCGTCCTCAGATTACTGTGAGAGTAAGTTTGTGTCGTCCTCAGATTACTGTGAGAGTAAGTTTGTGTCGTCCTCAGATTACTGTGAGAGTAAGTTTGTGTCGTCCTCAGATTACTGTGAGAGTAAGTTTGTGCAGTCCTCAGATTACTGTGAGAGTAAGTTTGTGCCGTCCTCAGATTACTGTGAGAGTAAGTTTGTGTCGTCCTCAGATTACTGTGAGAGTAAGTTTGTGCCGTCCTGAGATTACTGTGAGAGTAAGTTTGTGCAGTCCTCAGATTACTGTGAGAGTAAGTTTGTGCCGTCCTCAGATTACTGTGAGAGTAAGTTTGTGTCGTCCTCAGATTACTGTGAGAGTAAGTTTGTGCAGTCCTCAGATTACTGTGAGAGTAAGTTTGTGTCGTCCTCAGATTACTGTGAGAGTAAGTTTGTGTCGTCCTCAGATTACTGTGAGAGTAAGTTTGTGCCGTCCTCAGATTACTGTGAGAGTAAGTTTGTGTCGTCCTCAGATTACTGTGAGAGTAAGTTTGTGCCGTCCTCAGATTACTGTGAGAGTAAGTTTGTGCAGTCCTCAGATTACTGTGAGAGTAAGTTTGTGTCGTCCTCAGATTACTGTGAGAGTAAGTTTGTGCAGTCCTCAGATTACTGTGTGAGTAAGTTTGTCGTCCTCAGATTACTGTGAGAGTAAGTTTGTGTCGTCCTCAGATTACTGTGAGAGTAAGTTTGTGCCGTCCTCAGATTACTGTGAGAGTAAGTTTGTGTCGTCCTCAGATTACTGTGAGAGTAAGTTTGTGCAGTCCTCAGATTACTGTGAGAGTAAGTTTGTGCCGTCCTCAGATTACTGTGAGAGTAAGTTTGTGGCGTCCTCAGATTACTGTGAGAGTAAGTTTGTGCCGTCCTCCGATTACTGTGAGAGTTAGTTTGTGCCGTCCTCAGATTACTGTGAGAGTAAGTTTGTGCCGTCCTCAGATTACTGTGAGAGTAAGTTTGTGCCGTCCTCAGATTACTGTGAGAGTAAGTTTGTGCCGTCCTCAGATTACTGTGAGAGTAAGTTTGTGTCGTCCTCAGATTACTGTGAGAGTAAGTTTGTGTCGTCCTCAGATTACTGTGAGAGTAAGTTTGTGCCGTCCTCAGATTACTGTGAGAGTAAATTTGTGTCGTCCTCAGATTACTGTGAGAGTAAGTTTGTGCAGTCCTCAGATTACTGTGAGAGTAAGTTTGTGCCGTCCTCAGATTACTGTGAGAGTAAGTTTGTGCAGTCCTCAGATTACTGTGAGAGTTAGTTTGTGCCGTCCTCAGATTACTGTGAGAGTAAGTTTGTGCCGTCCTCAGATTACTGTGAGAGTAAGTTTGTGCCGTCCTCAGATTACTGTGAGAGTAAGTTTGTGCCGTCCTCAGATTACTGTGAGAGTAAGTTTGTGCCGTCCTCAGATTACTGTGAGAGTAAGTTTGTGTCGTCCTCAGATTACTGTGAGAGTAAGTTTGTGTCGTCCTCAGATTACTGTGAGAGTAAGTTTGTGCCGTCCTCAGATTACTGTGAGAGTAAATTTGTGTCGTCCTCAGATTACTGTGAGAGTAAGTTTGTGTCGTCCTCAGATTACTGTGAGAGTAAGTTTGTGCAGTCCTCAGATTACTGTGAGAGTAAGTTTGTGCAGTCCTCAGATTACTGTGAGAGTAAGTTTGTGCCGTCCTCAGATTACTGTGAGAGTAAGTTTGTGGCGTCCTCAGATTACTGTGAGAGTAAGTTTGTGCCGTCCTCCGATTACTGTGAGAGTTAGTTTGTGCCGTCCTCAGATTACTGTGAGAGTAAGTTTGTGCCGTCCTCAGATTACTGTGAGAGTAAGTTTGTGCCGTCCTCAGATTACTGTGAGAGTAAGTTTGTGCCGTCCTCAGATTACTGTGAGAGTAAGTTTGTGTCGTCCTCAGATTACTGTGAGAGTAAGTTTGTGTCGTCCTCAGATTACTGTGAGAGTAAGTTTGTGCCGTCCTCAGATTACTGTGAGAGTAAATTTGTGTCGTCCTCAGATTACTGTGAGAGTAAGTTTGTGCAGTCCTCAGATTACTGTGAGAGTAAGTTTGTGCCGTCCTCAGATTACTGTGAGAGTAAGTTTGTGCAGTCCTCAGATTACTGTGAGAGTTAGTTTGTGCCGTCCTCAGATTACTGTGAGAGTAAGTTTGTGCCGTCCTCAGATTACTGTGAGAGTAAGTTTGTGCCGTCCTCAGATTACTGTGAGAGTAAGTTTGTGCCGTCCTCAGATTACTGTGAGAGTAAGTTTGTGCAGTCCTCAGATTACTGTGAGAGTAAGTTTGTGCAGTCCTCAGATTACTGTGAGAGTAAGTTTGTGCCGTCCTCAGATTACTGTGAGAGTAAGTTTGTGGCGTCCTCAGATTACTGTGAGAGTAAGTTTGTGCCGTCCTCCGATTACTGTGAGAGTTAGTTTGTGCCGTCCTCAGATTACTGTGAGAGTAAGTTTGTGCCGTCCTCAGATTACTGTGAGAGTAAGTTTGTGCCGTCCTCAGATTACTGTGAGAGTAAGTTTGTGCCGTCCTCAGATTACTGTGAGAGTAAGTTTGTGCCGTCCTCAGATTACTGTGAGAGTAAGTTTGTGTCGTCCTCAGATTACTGTGAGAGTAAGTTTGTGTCGTCCTCAGATTACTGTGAGAGTAAGTTTGTGCAGTCCTCAGATTACTGTGAGAGTAAGTTTGTGTCGTCCTCAGATTACTGTGAGAGTAAATTTGTGCCGTCCTCAGATTACTGTGAGAGTAAATTTGTGTCGTCCTCAGATTACTGTGAGAGTAAGTTTGTGTCGTCCTCAGATTACTGTGAGAGTAAGTTTGTGCCGTTATCAGATTACTGTGAGAGTAAGTTTGTGTCGTCCTCAGATTACTGTGAGAGTAAATTTGTGTCGTCCTCAGATTACTGTGAGAGTAAGTTTGTGTCGTCCTCAGATTACTGTGAGAGTAAGTTTGTGCAGTCCTCAGATTACTGTGAGAGTAAGTTTGTGCAGTCCTCAGATTACTGTGAGAGTAAGTTTGTGCCGTCCTCAGATTACTGTGAGAGTAAGTTTGTGTCGTCCTCAGATTACTGTGAGAGTAAATTTGTGCCGTCCTCAGATTACTGTGAGAGTAAATTTGTGTCGTCCTCAGATTACTGTGAGAGTAAGTTTGTGTCGTCCTCAGATTACTGTGAGAGTAAGTTTGTGCCGTCCTCAGATTACTGTGAGAGTAAATTTGTGTCGTCCTCAGATTACTGTGAGAGTAAGTTTGTGTCGTCCTCAGATTACTGTGAGAGTAAGTTTGTGCAGTCCTCAGATTACTGTGAGAGTAAGTTTGTGCAGTCCTCAGATTACTGTGAGAGTAAGTTTGTGCCGTCCTCAGATTACTGTGAGAGTAAGTTTGTGGCGTCCTCAGATTACTGTGAGAGTAAGTTTGTGCCGTCCTCCGATTACTGTGAGAGTTAGTTTGTGCCGTCCTCAGATTACTGTGAGAGTAAGTTTGTGCCGTCCTCAGATTACTGTGAGAGTAAGTTTGTGCCGTCCTCAGATTACTGTGAGAGTAAGTTTGTGCCGTCCTCAGATTACTGTGAGAGTAAGTTTGTGTCGTCCTCAGATTACTGTGAGAGTAAGTTTGTGTCGTCCTCAGATTACTGTGAGAGTAAGTTTGTGTCGTCCTCAGATTACTGTGAGAGTAAGTTTGTGTCGTCCTCAGATTACTGTGAGAGTAAGTTTGTGTCGTCCTCAGATTACTGTGAGAGTAAGTTTGTGTCGTCCTCAGATTACTGTGAGAGTAAGTTTGTGTCGTCCTCAGATTACTGTGAGAGTAAGTTTGTGCAGTCCTCAGATTACTGTGAGAGTAAGTTTGTGCCGTCCTCAGATTACTGTGAGAGTAAGTTTGTGTCGTCCTCAGATTACTGTGAGAGTAAGTTTGTGCCGTCCTGAGATTACTGTGAGAGTAAGTTTGTGCAGTCCTCAGATTACTGTGAGAGTAAGTTTGTGCCGTCCTCAGATTACTGTGAGAGTAAGTTTGTGTCGTCCTCAGATTACTGTGAGAGTAAGTTTGTGCAGTCCTCAGATTACTGTGAGAGTAAGTTTGTGTCGTCCTCAGATTACTGTGAGAGTAAGTTTGTGTCGTCCTCAGATTACTGTGAGAGTAAGTTTGTGCCGTCCTCAGATTACTGTGAGAGTAAGTTTGTGTCGTCCTCAGATTACTGTGAGAGTAAGTTTGTGCCGTCCTCAGATTACTGTGAGAGTAAGTTTGTGTCGTCCTCAGATTACTGTGTGAGTAAGTTTGTGCAGTCCTCAGATTACTGTGTGAGTAAGTTTGTCGTCCTCAGATTACTGTGAGAGTAAGTTTGTGTCGTCCTCAGATTACTGTGAGAGTAAGTTTGTGCCGTCCTCAGATTACTGTGAGAGTAAGTTTGTGTCGTCCTCAGATTACTGTGAGAGTAAGTTTGTGCAGTCCTCAGATTACTGTGAGAGTAAGTTTGTGCCGTCCTCAGATTACTGTGAGAGTAAGTTTGTGGCGTCCTCAGATTACTGTGAGAGTAAGTTTGTGCCGTCCTCCGATTACTGTGAGAGTTAGTTTGTGCCGTCCTCAGATTACTGTGAGAGTAAGTTTGTGCCGTCCTCAGATTACTGTGAGAGTAAGTTTGTGCCGTCCTCAGATTACTGTGAGAGTAAGTTTGTGCCGTCCTCAGATTACTGTGAGAGTAAGTTTGTGTCGTCCTCAGATTACTGTGAGAGTAAGTTTGTGTCGTCCTCAGATTACTGTGAGAGTAAGTTTGTGCCGTCCTCAGATTACTGTGAGAGTAAATTTGTGTCGTCCTCAGATTACTGTGAGAGTAAGTTTGTGCAGTCCTCAGATTACTGTGAGAGTAAGTTTGTGCCGTCCTCAGATTACTGTGAGAGTAAGTTTGTGCAGTCCTCAGATTACTGTGAGAGTTAGTTTGTGCCGTCCTCAGATTACTGTGAGAGTAAGTTTGTGCCGTCCTCAGATTACTGTGAGAGTAAGTTTGTGCCGTCCTCAGATTACTGTGAGAGTAAGTTTGTGCCGTCCTCAGATTACTGTGAGAGTAAGTTTGTGCCGTCCTCAGATTACTGTGAGAGTAAGTTTGTGTCGTCCTCAGATTACTGTGAGAGTAAGTTTGTGTCGTCCTCAGATTACTGTGAGAGTAAGTTTGTGCCGTCCTCAGATTACTGTGAGAGTAAATTTGTGTCGTCCTCAGATTACTGTGAGAGTAAGTTTGTGTCGTCCTCAGATTACTGTGAGAGTAAGTTTGTGCAGTCCTCAGATTACTGTGAGAGTAAGTTTGTGCAGTCCTCAGATTACTGTGAGAGTAAGTTTGTGCCGTCCTCAGATTACTGTGAGAGTAAGTTTGTGGCGTCCTCAGATTACTGTGAGAGTAAGTTTGTGCCGTCCTCCGATTACTGTGAGAGTTAGTTTGTGCCGTCCTCAGATTACTGTGAGAGTAAGTTTGTGCCGTCCTCAGATTACTGTGAGAGTAAGTTTGTGCCGTCCTCAGATTACTGTGAGAGTAAGTTTGTGCCGTCCTCAGATTACTGTGAGAGTAAGTTTGTGTCGTCCTCAGATTACTGTGAGAGTAAGTTTGTGTCGTCCTCAGATTACTGTGAGAGTAAGTTTGTGCCGTCCTCAGATTACTGTGAGAGTAAATTTGTGTCGTCCTCAGATTACTGTGAGAGTAAGTTTGTGCAGTCCTCAGATTACTGTGAGAGTAAGTTTGTGCCGTCCTCAGATTACTGTGAGAGTAAGTTTGTGCAGTCCTCAGATTACTGTGAGAGTTAGTTTGTGCCGTCCTCAGATTACTGTGAGAGTAAGTTTGTGCCGTCCTCAGATTACTGTGAGAGTAAGTTTGTGCCGTCCTCAGATTACTGTGAGAGTAAGTTTGTGCCGTCCTCAGATTACTGTGAGAGTAAGTTTGTGTCGTCCTCAGATTACTGTGAGAGTAAGTTTGTGTCGTCCTCAGATTACTGTGAGAGTAAGTTTGTGCCGTCCTCAGATTACTGTGAGAGTAAATTTGTGTCGTCCTCAGATTACTGTGAGAGTAAGTTTGTGTCGTCCTCAGATTACTGTGAGAGTAAGTTTGTGCCGTCCTCAGATTACTGTGAGAGTAAATTTGTGTCGTCCTCAGATTACTGTGAGAGTAAGTTTGTGTCGTCCTCAGATTACTGTGAGAGTAAGTTTGTGCAGTCCTCAGATTACTGTGAGAGTAAGTTTGTGCAGTCCTCAGATTACTGTGAGAGTAAGTTTGTGCCGTCCTCAGATTACTGTGAGAGTAAGTTTGTGTCGTCCTCAGATTACTGTGAGAGTAAGTTTGTGCCGTCCTCAGATTACTGTGAGAGTAAATTTGTGTCGTCCTCAGATTACTGTGAGAGTAAGTTTGTGTCGTCCTCAGATTACTGTGAGAGTAAGTTTGTGCCGTCCTCAGATTACTGTGAGAGTAAATTTGTGTCGTCCTCAGATTACTGTGAGAGTAAGTTTGTGTCGTCCTCAGATTACTGTGAGAGTAAGTTTGTGCAGTCCTCAGATTACTGTGAGAGTAAGTTTGTGCAGTCCTCAGATTACTGTGAGAGTAAGTTTGTGCCGTCCTCAGATTACTGTGAGAGTAAGTTTGTGGCGTCCTCAGATTACTGTGAGAGTAAGTTTGTGCCGTCCTCCGATTACTGTGAGAGTTAGTTTGTGCCGTCCTCAGATTACTGTGAGAGTAAGTTTGTGCCGTCCTCAGATTACTGTGAGAGTAAGTTTGTGCCGTCCTCAGATTACTGTGAGAGTAAGTTTGTGCCGTCCTCAGATTACTGTGAGAGTAAGTTTGTGTCGTCCTCAGATTACTGTGAGAGTAAGTTTGTGTCGTCCTCAGATTACTGTGAGAGTAAGTTTGTGCCGTCCTCAGATTACTGTGAGAGTAAATTTGTGTCGTCCTCAGATTACTGTGAGAGTAAGTTTGTGCAGTCCTCAGATTACTGTGAGAGTAAGTTTGTGCTGTCCTCAGATTACTGTGAGAGTAAGTTTGTGCAGTCCTCAGATTACTGTGAGAGTTAGTTTGTGCCGTCCTCAGATTACTGTGAGAGTAAGTTTGTGCCGTCCTCAGATTACTGTGAGAGTAAGTTTGTGCCGTCCTCAGATTACTGTGAGAGTAAGTTTGTGCCGTCCTCAGATTACTGTGAGAGTAAGTTTGTGTCGTCCTCAGATTACTGTGAGAGTAAGTTTGTGTCGTCCTCAGATTACTGTGAGAGTAAGTTTGTGCCGTCCTCAGATTACTGTGAGAGTAAATTTGTGTCGTCCTCAGATTACTGTGAGAGTAAGTTTGTGTCGTCCTCAGATTACTGTGAGAGTAAGTTTGTGCAGTCCTCAGATTACTGTGAGAGTAAGTTTGTGCCGTCCTCAGATTACTGTGAGAGTAAGTTTGTGTCGTCCTCAGATTACTGTGAGAGTAAGTTTGTGCCGTCCTCAGATTACTGTGAGAGTAAGTTTGTGTCGTCCTCAGATTACTGTGAGAGTAAGTTTGTGTCGTCCTCAGATTACTGTGAGAGTAAGTTTGTGTCGTCCTCAGATTACTGTGAGAGTAAGTTTGTGTCGTCCTCAGATTACTGTGAGAGTAAGTTTGTGCCGTCCTCAGATTACTGTGAGAGTAAGTTTGTGTCGTCCTCAGATTACTGTGAGAGTAAGTTTGTGTCGTCCTCGGATTACTGTGAGAGTAAGTTTGTGCCGTCCTCAGATTACTGTGAGAGTAAGTTTGTGCAGTCCTCAGATTACTGTGAGAGTAAGTTTGTGCAGTCCTCAGATTACTGTGAGAGTAAGTTTGTGCAGTCCTCAGATTACTGTGAGAGTAAGTTTGTGCCGTCCTCAGATTACTGTGAGAGTAAGTTTGTGCCGTCCTCAGATTACTGTGAGAGTAAGTTTGTGTCGTCCTCAGATTACTGTGAGAGTAAGTTTGTGCAGTCCTCAGATTACTGTGAGAGTAAGTTTGTGCCGTCCTCAGATTACTGTGAGTAAGTTTGTGCCGTCCTCAGATTACTGTGAGAGTAAGTTTGTGCCGTCCTCAGATTACTGTGAGAGTAAGTTTGTGTCGTCCTCAGATTACTGTGAGAGTAAGTTTGTGCAGTCCTCAGATTACTGTGAGAGTAAGTTTGTGCCGTCCTCAGATTACTGTGAGAGTAAGTTGTGCAGTCCTCAGATTACTGTGAGAGTAAGTTTGTGTCGTCCTCAGATTACTGTGAGAGTAAGTTTGTGTCGTCCTCAGATTACTGTGAGAGTAAGTTTGTGTCGTCCTCAGATTACTGTGAGAGTAAGTTTGTGCAGTCCTCAGATTACTGTGAGAGTAAATTTGTGCCGTCCTCAGATTACTGTGAGAGTAAGTTTGTGTCGTCCTCAGATTACTGTGAGAGTAAGTTTGTGTCGTCCTCAGATTACTGTGAGAGTAAGTTTGTGCCGTCCTCAGATTACTGTGAGAGTAAGTTTGTGTCGTCCTCAGATTACTGTGAGAGTAAGTTTGTGCCGTCCTCAGATTACTGTGAGAGTAAGTTTGTGTCGTCCTCAGATTACTGTGAGAGTAAGTTTGTGCCGTCCTCAGATTACTGTGAGAGTAAGTTTTGTGCCGTCCTCAGATTACTGTGAGAGTAAGTTTGTGTCGTCCTCAGATTACTGTGAGAGTAAGTTTGTGCCGTCCTCAGATTACTGTGAGAGTAAGTTTGTGTCGTCCTCAGATTACTGTGAGAGTAAATTTGTGCCGTCCTCAGATTACTGTGAGAGTAAATTTGTGCCGTCCTCAGATTACTGTGAGAGTAAGTTTGTGTCGTCCTCAGATTACTGTGAGAGTAAGTTTGTGCCGTCCTCAGATTACTGTGAGAGTAAGTTTGTGCCGTCCTCAGATTACTGTGAGAGTAAGTTTGTGCCGTCCTCAGATTACTGTGAGAGTAAGTTTGTGCCGTCCTCAGATTACTGTTAGAGTAAGTTTGTGCCGTCCTCAGATTACTGTGAGAGTAAGTTTGTGCCGTCCTCAGATTACTGTGAGAGTAAGTTTGTGCCGTCCTCAGATTACTGTGAGAGTAAGTTTGTGCCGTCCTCAGATTACTGTTAGAGTAAGTTTGTGCCGTCCTCAGATTACTGTAGAGTAAGTTTGTGCCGTCCTCAGATTACTGTGAGAGTAAGTTTGTGTCGTCCTCAGATTACTGTGAGAGTAAGTTTGTGCCGTCCTCAGATTACTGTGAGAGTAAGTTTGTGCAGTCCTCAGATTACTGTGAGAGTAAGTTTGTGTCGTCCTCAGATTACTGTGAGAGTAAGTTTGTGTCGTCCTCAGATTACTGTGAGAGTAAGTTTGTGTCGTCCTCAGATTACTGTGAGAGTAAGTTTGTGTCGTCCTCAGATTACTGTGAGAGTAAGTTTGTGCCGTCCTCAGATTACTGTGAGAGTAAGTTTGTGCCGTCCTCAGATTACTGTGAGAGTAAGTTTGTGCCGTCCTCAGATTACTGTGAGAGTAAGTTTGTGCCGTCCTCAGATTACTGTGAGAGTAAGTTTGTGCCGT
The DNA here is from genome assembly GCA_033366665.1 of Phoxinus dragarum. NCBI lineage: Eukaryota > Metazoa > Chordata > Actinopteri > Cypriniformes > Leuciscidae > Phoxinus > Phoxinus dragarum. The sequence goes on along the minus strand of JARPMJ010004276.1, from coordinate 69,003 downwards.
CCTCAGATTACAGTGAGAGTAAGTTTGTGCCGTCCTCAGATTACTGTGAGAGTAAGTTTGTGTCGTCCTCAGATTACTGTGAGAGTAAGTTTGTGCCGTCCTCAGATTACTGTGAGAGTAAGTTTGTGCCGTCCTCAGATTACAGTGAGAGTAAGTTTGTGCCGTCCTCAGATTACTGTGAGAGTAAGTTTGTGTCGTCCTCAGATTACTGTGAGAGTAAGTTTGTGCCGTCCTCAGATTACTGTGAGAGTAAGTTTGTGCCGTCCTCAGATTACTGTGAGAGTAAGTTTGTGCCGTCCTCAGATTACTGTGAGAGTAAGTTTGTGCAGTCCTCAGATTACTGTGAGAGTAAGTTTGTGTCGTCCTCAGATTACTGTGCGAGTAAATTCGCCGCGGTGGGGTTCGCGGAGTCGATGGCGCTGGAGCTGCTGGCTTTGGGTTGTGATAAAGTGAAGACCACCATCGTCTGCCCGTTCTTCATCAACACCGGCATGTTCGAGGGCGCCAACACTAAGTAAGAAACTGCTTCTCAGAAAATAACAGAATTTGATTGTCTGTGTTGTTGAGCACAGGAATGTTAGATCTGGACCAGTACATTCATTTAACACACACTTTCAGCTCGAGGAATACATGAGGAGTCATTATCTAGAACAAGAACTGATCCGCATCATGTAAGGGATAATGTAGATCCAGCCGGTTGTTATCTCAGAATAAACCCCCTTCAGGTGTGTGTGTGTGTAATCTCATAATAAACCCGACAGGGTGATCAGGATCAGGTCTTGCACCAGCTTGAAGGGGGTTTATTCCGAGATAACACACACACACGCACACACGTGTAAGGTGTAAGGGGAGAGAATATACAGTTTATACAGTATAAAAACCATTACGTGTGTGTGTGTGTGTGTGTGTGTGTTGCAGATTTCCCAGACTCATGCCTATTCTTGACCCGGATTACGCGTGCAGGAAGATCGTGGACGCGGTCCGCCGGGATCAGGTTTATCTCTACATGCCTCGAAGTCTTTACATCGCCATCGCTCTGAAGAAGTGAGTGATAAACTTCTGCTTATTAAACACACTTCACGTCTCCATCGCCTGTGTATGCGCATTATGAGATATCGCACACATAAACGCCAAGATGTGCATACATGTGTTTTTTACAACATACAACATTTACTCACACCTGACTCGTATTCTGTCAAGCCATTCAATTATTAATCTAATTTATTACATGATGATTTAAAGTCGTTATTGTGTTAAGACAACAAAAACTTTAGATATTTTGATTGAACATTAAATTTATTAAACTTTTAAGGCCATAACATAGCATTTAGGTATATTTATTATTTACACATGAATGAAACATGAAATTATACTCTGAATATGAAACTAAAACCACCAAGCCCGTCTTAATGAGTGAGTCATTGAATCATTCATTCAACCGATTCATTCAAGCGGCTGATTCAATCGAGAACGAAGCAATTGGCCGTCTTTATGAACCAGTCACTGAATCAATGACTCGCTCGATTCGATTCGCTCGAAGACTCACAACAGTTCTTCCGTGGCTTCGTTTGAAACTGTTTTCATATTTGTGTGTTTTGTTATGTCGTTGTGCTTGTATAACAGCTTCTTTTCCTCCGTCACACAGTTTTCTTCCCACTAAGATCGGTGTGCTGTTGGGTGGATATCTGGGAGCGTTCAACTTCATGGCTAAGTTCAAAGGTCATGGGAAGAAGAGCGATTAATCTCCACCATTAGAGGAACCCAGTGAAGAGAGAGAGAGAGAGAATATCTACACATTAAACACGCATGAAAACAGAGAAATATTTAAAACTGACATAAACTGTGACCAATCTGCACTTCTCACATTCAGCACTTCAGTTTCAATATGAAGGAGTTTCCGTTTTAATAATAGCAACATTTTGCCTCTTGCACTTAATTTGCACCCAATAAATAATTTCTGACTTTAGAGTTTAAATATTATAGATGGTGATTCTGTTGATTTTTAAAAATATATATCTTTTAACCATGTTTTTAATGACTTACTTAATGACAATGATTGTATAATGGAAGTAGTTTATTTGGTGTATTATTGTCTCTTACTAATAAATCTGTCAATTATAGTATAGTTTGCTTCTTCTTTCTTCTTAAAAATCTACACACTTTTATGGACATGTCAGCTCCACAAAAGCACTAAACCATTCGCATGATTTATGAAATATGGGTGTGTTCGAGATGGAGCTTCGTGGAGATCCGAACCCCTTTGCGAATCATTTGTTTCGAACCAGTGAATCGGAGCGCGATTCAAACTGCCAGTCACGTGATCCCAGTAAACGAGTCTCCGTGAACTCATGAACAAGTATGATTTTTTTATACCTGATCTAGGATCATTTTTATACATTTGTAGACATTTAATGACATATTTGTATAATAAAAAGGAAGAATTATACTTAAAAGTCTCTTACTGGTCTGATTAACCAAATTCTCCATAAAACGGACAAAACAAGTTTAACAATTAATTAAAAAAAACACGTATTATAGAGAAACTTCATATTTAATGGTATTAGATGATTTGTTAATTGCATTTAATAGATGACTTTTGTTTGTAAAAGCTGTTTTTCTGCATGTTTTGACTGAGTTTTCGCTGCATTTTCGAGATAGGTCCAACTGCAGAACCGCAGAACCATAGCAGTGTGACCATAGATATGTAAAGACTAGATGGCTTACCGGCGCTGAGAGCCAATGGGACCCGACGACGTCACACGGCGGCCATCTTAGGACAGGACCGCTCGTCCAGTTATAACATTAAAGTCTATTGTGCATGTAGTGCTGAAATAACTATATTTTGCTCAATTTTCAACCGATTTTCAAACGGCTTGGTGTGTCATAAACGTCAGGGATGTGGCTATTTAACTGCATACTTGTGAAAAATTATAGCCACGGAGTTTATTAAACATCGGCATCAGCACAAATCATAGCCACGTTAATAAGGTTTGTAATAAACCAAACCGTTTGTAAATCCGTCAAGAATTCAGCAAGTTACGAGCATTTTAGTTGGCGTATGTCACTAACCTTCCGTCCACAGCAGCAGGGAGCAGCAGCGCAGTCTCCTGACCTAAGATGGCCGCCAAGTGACGACACAGCTGACTCCGCCTTGAGCCATCTAGCCTAGTGTGAGGACGACAGCGCCAGCCTGACAGTCTGATGCCGGAAGTGGGCGGAGCAAGGCGTTATTTTCAAACAACGTTATTTTAAATATTTTTTTTAAACGATTTAATGAAAAAAAAAAAAATATATATATGTATATCAAATATTATAAAAAATACGTTTTGACCTATTAACAAAATGCAATATACTAGCCTATAATATGAATAGTTTTTTAAAAGTTAAAATGATACTTTATCCATTTGTTTTGTTGTGTCAAATGATTACAAATATAAATTTAACAAAGCTTAAAAAAATTAAAACAAAGCTTGAGTGTTTGAACATTTGATTTAATTGAAAAGCATGTTTAGACCATACACAACATAATTCTATGATGGACTGAAAAAACAAAAATGATTAATTTAAAAAAAATGTTTTTTTCCTCTGAAATAGCAAAAGCATCACACACTGAGCTGTACCTGCTCCAAATAAATAGCCTAATAGTAAGTAATTCAATAAAAATACAAAATCGAACAAATTTTTTTTTTATAAAACAAAATCAAACCAAAGAAAATAAATCTGAAAACATAATTCGTACCTTTTTTATACTATTTGATATTATATCTTTTCCATTAAATCTTTTTAAAAAAAGATTTTTTTGACTCATTCTAGCAAATAAAATAAATCTTATAAAACTTATTAAAACTTATAAAAGTTTTCTTAAGAACATAATTCTTTTGAATAATAAATAAATAAACAATTCTGAATTGATCTTATTAAAAATAATATTATTCTTTCTTCCTTCTTATACCTTTTAATAAATAAATCTCTCTTTTTAATAAAGTTTAAAAAAATAATAATACAATTTTAAAAAGTTATGCAGGCACACATTTAACAATAATTGTTAAGTGACAAATAAATAAAATAAATCAAAACTCCATGCGTTAATCCTGAGGCGCCTTTCGTCATGGTAAAGAAAAACTTCCATGTCTTCTTTCAACTAGAAACGAAACATGAAAGGCTCTTTTATTCAATTTGTCCCAGCGTGACGGTATAAAAATACTGCTAACTGCTAACAATAAAAGGGCGCCTCAGGATTAACGCTTGGAGTTTTTATTTATTTTATTTACTTTTCACTTGACAATTAATGTTAAATGTCTGCCTGCATAACTTTTATAAGATTTATTTTCTTTGGTTTGATTTTGTTTGTTTTATATAAAAAAATTTAGTTCTATTTTGTATTTTTATTTAATTAATTTAATTACTATTGAATATTTGTAATCAAACAAAACAAATGGATAAAGTATAATTTTAACTTTTAAAAAACTATTAATATTATAGACCTAGCTAGTATATTGTACTAATTTTGTTAATAGGAAAAAAAACATAATTCTTATCTTTTATAATATTTGATATATATATATAAAATATATCTTTTTCATTAAATCGTTTAAAAAAAATCTTTAAAATAACATTGTTTGAAAATAACGCCTTGCTCCGCCCACTTCCGGCATCAGACTGTCGGGCTGGCGCTGTCGTCCTCACACTGCTATGACGTATGGTTCTGCAGTTGGTTAGTATCACAGACAGTAGATGGTTAGTATTGGAGATTTTCACTCTTCTGACCAGCAGGGGTCGCCAGCGCATCCCAACAGTGAATCATTTAGCGAATCAACTCATTAATTTGATTCAAAAGCTTCGTTTCTCCCGTCACTGTACATGTAGTGTAAGTGAGGTGCAATAAATAGATTGTGGTCTCAGTGGAACTCTGCCTATTTATACCTTCAAATCTATTCAATACACATATATATAAACATTTTTAATTTATATATGATCTACATATTCAGGCTAGATCTGTAAATTTAGAAATTAGAAATTGCAAGTCTCTGAAAAATTAGAAAATTATTTTACTATTGTCTTTACGTAGGATAAATTCTTAAACGTGTTTAGGAATATAATTCAACCTGTTGAATGTCCGCTGTTTGTGCGCAGTGCGCCGCCGTGTGGACACCACTGATCATGCTGAACACTGACATTAAATAATACTTTATATAGGTTCACAACGAGCTCAAAAGAACACACGCTTTATATATTAAAGCTTTTATTTATGTTAATTTATATGCAAAGTTATATATTGTCAATTAACTATGAATTATAAATAATTATAATTCGTATAATACAAATATAGCACATTAAAACATAAATATAGCAAATTAAAGGGCAAAAGACAAGCAATTTTGTCTAATTTTAAGCTGTGATGGAAACGGGGGGCGTGGCCTTATTGTGTCAGATTTACGTCACTTTGCTCGCAGCTGATTGGTCCAGTTTTGGTTGCAGAAAGGCACATTTTAAAGTATAATAACGGGCTGTGTCATCGTTTTTCATACTTCCTAGATCTTTGCAAACATGGTATTTCTGATGCAAGTAGGAGAATTCCCAGGTTACAAGTTGTAATTACGAGGACGTGAACGGGAATGAATCCGCTAAACGTGGACCATCAGGTATTGAGGTGTTAACATTAACATCATGCATTTCTGTAAACAATGCATCTGTGAAAAGCATTAAATAAAAATAACTTGACACGACACCCACTCATACTCAAAATACGTTCACGTTTGAATGAATGAATACACATTAAATGCTTCAGTGATGGACACAGCGTTAGAGAATCCCACAAGAAATGTTCTGATGATGTCACTGGAGCATCTGATGATGTCACTGGGGGATCTGGTGATGTCACTGGGGGACCTGATGATGTCACTGGGGGATCTGGTGATGTCACTGGGGGACCTGATGATGTCACTGGGGGATCTGATGATGTCACTGGGGGATCTGGTGATGTCACTGGGGGACCTGATGATGTCAGCATAGGATCTGATGACGTCACTGGAGGACCTAATGATGTCACTGGGGGACCTGATGATGTCACTGGAGGACCTGATGATGTCACTGGGGGATCTGATGATGTCACTGGGGGATCTGATGATGTCACTGGGGGACCTGATGATGTCAGCAGAGGATCTGATAACGTCACTGGAGGACCTGATGATGTCACTGGAGGACCTGATGATGTCACTGGGGGATCTGATGATGTCACTGGGGGATCTGATGATGTCACTGGGGGATCTGATGATGTCACTGGAGGACCTGATGATGTCACTGGGGGATCTGATGATGTCACTGGAGGACCTGATGATGTCACTGGGGGATCTGATGATGTCAGTATGGCTTTCCTCCGAGAGCTGAGAGCATCTGGTCTCGCTCCTCTGCGTTCGGCATGTCCGGCTTGACTCCGTCCCGTCGGCGCTGGAGCATCACTGCGTGCTGAGACCGGGAGACATCATGTTTATTCACCTTTATAC
>JARPMJ010004276.1:12500-40000 GCA_033366665.1 Phoxinus dragarum | reverse complement strand
GTTGCTGCGAGTGGAAGAAAGTTCGCCGGTTCTGCAGAACACGTCAGAGGTTTCCCGCGCAGAACTGGTGTCGGAAAGAGAGTTAGCATCATAACAGACTCATATTCTCACATTTAGACCTCATAATGGTGTTTTAATTTTGGTATGTTGTCTAAAAGGTGGAATGATTGGTGGACCTGCGTAATGAAATCACTGTAAAAATAAAGAAATACGTCGGTAGAAATAGAGCACAGCGGTCTGTACGAGTGTGAGGCTATTCTACAGGTGTCTGTCTCACCTGTGTTTTTAATATTTTATTGTGTCTGGATAATAATTACAGTGGGGCTACATGTTGCTTTCACATGTGGTGCATATGACGTTCAAGATTAGTTCATCAAAGTAAATGTTTTTTTTTTTTTTGCTTAATTTTCGCTGAGAAATAATTGTTTGTATTTGGTATAATTTAAAACTGATATGCATCAAAATGTCTAACTAAATGATGAAACTCTGCAGGCTTTAGTAATATTGCCCAAAGAGAGCTAATAAGCAATACAAATATTTTTATTTTTTATTTTTAATACTACAGACCAGAAATGTGTTTAACAATATAAGAATATTTTGGGGGAAAGTATTTTAATTTTGTTCTGTAATAGTTTATACCTAAATACATCGTAATTTAAGCTAAATTCATTTTATAACTGTATCATATATCTCTTTTAATTTATTTTATAAATGGTTAAATTTTGTGATTACTTTAATTCCTTTCGGTAAAGCACTTTGAATTGCCATAGTGTGTGAAATGTGCTTTCTAAATAAACTTGCCTTTCCTTAAATATATTAGCCGTTTAATTAAGTATTATCAAAATTAAAATACTACAATTTTAAAGCCATTTAGGTAATGTTACGTATTTTCATGAATCATGGAAATGAAAGAGCTGATTAGATGTTGGAAGGCGTACGAGAATAAATTAATTGGTTTAAACTTTTTTTTTATTACTATTTTATTAAAAAAAAAATTATTAAGAATGTTTAAATATTTACAGAGTTGTTATATATAGTGAATAATCCAGCATGGGTCAGTTATAAAGGAAAAGTGTGAGAGAAAACATTTATTCTGGCTGGTGTTTAGATAAACATTAAAACTTTAAATTAGCATTTGCCCTTTGACTTTTCATTCAGCTGGAATAGTAAAGACGCGCATGGAATGAGGGGTTTGTATAGCATTAAAAACATGTCAAACTATTGAGTTAAATTTATAAAGTGATTTTATACATTCATAAAGTGGATGCAATCGATGTCTGAATGTCCTAAAAACTGAACCTTTTTCTCGTACATACGGCAACATTGTCAAAACTGTCTTTGTTCACACGGATCCATGAAAATGATTAAAAACGCTGTATTATAACCCAGTAGGGGGCGACGTCACAGTGTAAATAAACACTACGCGCCTATAGACTGAACACGTAATGGAACACAACGTCACCGTCTTCACAAATTAGCGTTTTTGTAGTTTATACGGATACGATAACGTATAGTTTTCAAAAGCTTGCGTTTTCAGACCCCAAAACGCCGATGTCGTGGTTTAACGGCCGGAAACATGTAAAAAGTTTTTACTTGGAAAAGGTGTCGTGTAAACGTCCCCTTAGGGTTTTTTCACGCGCATACATGTTACGTGTGCATTATAGTGTTTCTTTACAAAGTGAAATCGCCATCTACTGGCCTGGAGGACGAATAAAAGCGTTTTTAACAGTTCTCGCGGATCTGTGTGAACGGGGATCGTTTTGACAATGTTGCCTGTACGCGAAAAAGGAAAAAACGTAAAAAAAAAATAACTTTTACGCTTTAGTACATTGTTGTCATGTAAACGTGTCCTAAAATAATGACATTAAAAATTTGGATAAAAAATAGCATTTGCCTGATCTGAGATTTTCCTACATATAATGCAGAAAGAAGCGTCCCCTTTTACACGGCACATATCCTGCATGGTTTTGAGTTCTATGCTAGGTGTGTATTTATTGCATGTTTTGTTTATTTTTAAATAATGCAGCGTATCACTGTCGTCACAGAATTTACACTATACAAGTAACCATCTTACACCACTGTTATTATTCAGTGGTTGTGCCAATTAATGCTAGCAACATGTTAAAAACAGGCTACTAGCAATGTGCTAATTAATGCTGAGCAACATGTTAAAAACAGGCTACTGTGCTAATCCATGCTAGAAAATTGTTAGCAAAGTGCTATTTCATGCTAAAAACATACTAGCAATGTGATAATCAATCGTGGGAAAAACATGTTAGCAACTTGCTAGAACATGTTAACAACGTTTTATTGACTGAATAAAATCTTCAAACTTAAAGCTTTTAAAAGTCATGTCATCAAACTTTACTCATTAGTTTTAGCTAATGTTAAACAGTAAGTTATTGTTATTTTGTGTTTTTTGGCTTCAGAAAAAGCTGTAAAATCTCTAAAGTGTCTTTTGTAATGTTTGTTTTTGTTGCTGTCCTCTTTCTCAGGGCCTTGCGTCTCTGCTGTGTTGACGATTTGGGCTTTTACGCGCTCTTTGTCCAACGCATGGCTTGCTGTCGCTAGGTTGCCATGGCAACAGTATCTCCCAACGACGCGGCAGAACACTGTCGGGTGAGGAAGAGGAGAGTGGAGGGGGAAAGCGAGGAAGAACTTCTCCTGTCAGCTGTGCGAGAAGGCCTTCAACAGCTTGGAGAAGCTGAAGGTACACTCGTACTCCCACACGGGGGAAAGGCCGTATCGCTGCACACACACAGACTGCACCAAGGCCTTCGTCTCCAAGTATAAACTCCTACGGTAGGTGCTTGTATTCTAACAAACAATGTAATGCGCATTATAGGTCTGATGCGAACCCCACTCTCTCTACATGGGCGAGTAGATACCCTTTTCTTTTGTCACTTTATTTCATTTCCCTTAAAACTCACCAAAATTACATATTTAAAAAAATGTCTTGGAAAAAAATTCCTTGTGCCTTAAAATATCTTGAATGTAACTCGACAACCTTGCCTCATTTAGTATGCGCGGTTCTATGAATATGCAAATGAGCAGCAGCTCAGAGATCCACTGGTTGACGATCACACGTTGATCTGATTGGTTACAAGGTAGTTTGTGACGTCAGAAACACCAGCGATTTCACACCGTGTTTTTGAGACTGTCTTTGGTTCACTGCAGTTTTTAAGCAGAAGATACTCAGCAATGCTGTCGACTTATGAACTTACACATGCATAAAGCATATTAAAAACACCACATAGACACATAAACAACATTAAAAGCTGGATTTACACCACAGGGGGACTTTATTCCTTATTATTATTCCTTTCACCTGTTCTCCATTTAATTAGCCCTTAGTGAATTTAAGTCCTGTCTTTTTGCAAGCGACCTTCATGCTGTTCCCCTGTTGAGCCTGGAGCAGAAACACTTCTCCCTGGACACCAAACGCACTCCCCCGGCCACTCGTTCTGCGTGTTCAAGGCACGCCTCCCAGGGAGTGGTCCTCGTGACAACTTTGCCGCATTCGTGGCGCCAGCCCCAGAGCCCAGTCAGTCTTCACCTGTGCCCCACCACAGACACGGAGCCGGAGCCTGCCTCGGACAACGAGCCAAAAGACCAACCTGAGCCGCACCCCGTCCTGGAGCCTGAGCCCAACGACGTGACCAGGTTCGTAAGCCGGCAACAGCGACCTGTCTTCTTGTTCTTGTGGTAATTCGTGGGCATGGAATGGAGCCCCGCCTACTGGTGCTGAGCTGCCACTGGCCTCTGACTGTGAAGAGAGTTGCTAGAGAGTATTCCCCTTCACCGCTGGTTCTGCCTAGCCCTGTGTCTACTGTTTCCTTCCTGTTTCTACACTGGTCCCGCCCCAGGGGTGTATTTCCCTAAAGCATCGTTAGATAACTATGGTCGCAAGTTCCGTCGTTATCAGCATAGTTCAACGAGTCGGTCTTTCCTGAAAACCTTGCAAACAGCATCGCAAAGTTGTGTGTTTGGAACGACAGATCTCGACCTGTGGTTAGAAGCAGAGTTTCTTGTTTGCATGACTTGTGGACTCAATAAATCCTTATCTTGAGCAAAATAAGCAAGCTGACATTCAGTACAATCTGTATATTTAATTTAGAATACATACAAATGTCAATTACGTCTTTTAGTTTATCAAGAGATTTAAAGCGTCATTTTGAAGACTACTACTACGTAAGAACAAGCCTAGATTGAATTTGTAAATAAAGCAAAAATAAAAAGTCCTCAGATGCCATGTTCAAAACATCTAGCATTAATTCCAGCTCACACAGATTTATTAAAAGTAGTTATTACTCCACTACTTGAATGACAACATTAACCAACACGGTTGAATGACGAATTTGCAACAATATGGTTTCGGGAAACAGTCTTGACTGGCTACTTGATTTCTTCAACAGTGTATCGTACTATGGTAGTGAAGCAGCCTCCCAGCCTCCCTCTCCCACCTTCTCTACCAAAGCCAGTCAGTTCCCCAACCCTGTCATCGCTGTTTTCTGTCAGTCCCTCGGCTCATGCTCAGTGGATCCGCCTCGAACCTTTCAGTCCCTGGCTCCATCTTGGTGTGAGGATCCCCTCTCTCTGCCTCCAGCCAACCAAGCCCCGGACTCCACCTCGGCCCTCCGACCCTTTAGTTCCACCTTGGCTCCTTGCTCTCTCGTCTCCACCGTGGCCCCTCATCCCACTGGCTCTGCCTGGCTCACTCATCACTCCATCTCTGCCTTGGTCAGGCATCACCCTATTTCCACCAAGGGATTCCTGGCCTCCGCCCTCCATCCCTTCAGACCTTCGGCTTCACCTTCCCTCCGGCTCTGCAATTTGTCCCCGGTTGCTCCGACTCCACCACGGTCTTCCGGTTCTTCGCCTCCGACTCTGTCCCCATGAGCCATCAGCTCCACCTTGGCCCTCCAGACCTGCGCTGTCACCCTGGCTCTGTATCTCCTCGGCTTCGTTTAGATCTCCACCACCGCCGGCTCTGTTACAGAAGATCGCACCCCTGGTCCCTCCTCCTAGGGCTCGACCAGGGCTCCTCCCTCCTGCAACCCTGCCTTGGATCATCTTGCTGGCTGTGGCCTGGGTCCCTGCCTGGCTACTCCTGTTCCTGGCTTCTCCTGCTCCTGGCTCCTTCTGCTCCTGGCTCCTCCTGCTCCTGGCTCCTCCTGCTCCTGGCTCCTTGTGCCCCTGGCTCCTCCTGCTCCTGACTTCTCCTGCTCCTTCTGCTCCTGGCTCCTCCTGGTCCTGGCTCCTCCTGCTCCTGGCTCCTCCTGCTCCTGGCTCCTTGTGCCCCTGGCTCCTCCTGCTCCTGGATCCTCCTGCTCCTGGCTCCTCCTGCTCCTGGCTACTCCTGCTTCTGGCTCCTTGTGCCCCTGGCTCCTTGTGCCCCTGGCTCCTCCTGCTCCTGGCTCCTCCTGCTCCTGGCTACTTCTGCTCCTGGATCCTCCTGCTCCTTGCTACTCCTGGCTACTCATGCTCCCTGGCTCCTCCGGCTCCTGGCTTCTCCTGCTCTTGGCTACCCGATGCTCTTGGCTACTCCTGCTCCTGGTTCCTCCTGCTTTTGGCTCCTTCTGCTCCTGGCTACTTCTGCTCCTGGCTCCTCCTGCTCTTGACCACTCCTGCTCCTGGCTCCTCCTGCTCCTGGCCCCTCCTGCACCTGGCTACTCCTGCTCCTGGTTCCTCCTGCTTGTCCTGCTGGCTCATGCTGCTCCTGGCTACCCCTGGTCCTGGCTCCTCCTGCTCCTGGGTACCCATGTTCCTGACTGCTCCTGGCTCCTCCTGCTTATGGCTCCTCCTGCTCCTGGTTACTTCTGTTCCTGGATCGTCCTGCTCCTGGCTCTTCCTGCTCCTGGCCACTCCTGCTCCTGGCTCCTCCTGCTCCTTGCCCCTCCTGCTCCTGGCTCCTCCTTATCTTGGCTCCTCCTGCTTCTGGCTACTCCTGCTCCTGGTTCCACCTGCTCCTGGCTACTCCTGATCCGGGCTCCTGCTACTCCTGGCCACTCCTGCTCCTGGCTCCCCTGCTTCTGGCTCCTCCTGCTCCTGGCTCCTCCTGCTTCTGGCTCCTCATGTTCCTGGCTACTCCTGCTCCTGGCTTCTCCTGCTCCTGGCTCCTCCTGCTCCTGGCTTCTACTGCTCCTGGCTCCTCCTGCTCCTTCTGCTCCTGGCTCCTCCTGCTCCTAGCTTCTACTGCTCCTGGCTCCTTCTGCTCCTGGCTCCTCCTGCTCCTGGCTACTTCTGTTCCTGGATCCTCCTGCTCCTAGCTCTTCCGGCTTCTGGCCACTCCTGCTCCTGGCTCCTCCTGATCTTGGCTCCTCGTGCTCCTGGCCCCTCCTGATCCTGGCTACTCCTGCTCCTGATTCCTCCTGCTCCTGGCTCCTGGTACTCCTGGCTCCTCCGGCTCCTGGCTACTAATGTTCCTGACTACTCCTGCCCTTGGCTTCCCCTGCTTCTGGCTTCTCCTGCTCCTGGATACTCCTGCTCCTGGCTCCTCATGTTCCTGGATCCTTCTGCTCCTTGCTCCTTCTGCTCCTGACTACTCCTGCTCCTGGCTCCTCCTGCTCCTGGCTACTTCTGCTCCTGGATCCTCCTGCTCCTGGCTCCTCCTGCTCCTGGCTACTTCTGCTCGTGGATCCTCCTGCTCCTGGCTCCTCCTGCTCCTGGCTCCCCCTACTACCTGGCTCCTCCTGCTCCTGGCCACTCCTGCTCCTGGCTCCTCCTGCTCTTGACTCCCCCTACTACCTGGCTCCTCCTGCTCCCGGCTCCTCCTGCTCCTGGCCCCCCTGCTCCTGGCCCCTCTAGCTCCTGGCCCCTCCTGCTTCTGGCTCCTCCTGCTCCTGGCTACTCATGTTCCTGGCTACTCCTGCTCCTGGCTCCTCCTGCTCCTGGTTCCTCTTGCTTCTGACTCCTCCTGCTCCTGGCTCCTCATGTTCAGACTATTCCTGCTCCTGGGTACTCATATTCACGACTACTCCTGCTTCTGGCTCCTCCTGCTCCTGGCTTCTTCTGCTCCTGGTTCCTCTTGCTTCTGGCTCCTCCTGCTCCTGGCTCCTCATGTTCCGACTAATCCTGCTCCTGGCTACTCCTGTTCCTGGTTACACCTGCTCCTGGTTCCCTTATGTTCCTGGCTCCTCCTTCTCCTGGCTCCTCCTGCTTTTGGCTATTCCTGCTCCTGGCTCCTCCTGCTCCTAGTTCCTCCTGCTCCTGGTTACTCCTGCTCTTGGCTACTCCTGCACCTGGCTCCCCCCTGGTTCCTCCTACCCTCCACTCCCCCATGTACTGTTTTGCCTGTCTATGCTTGGCTACACCCCTCTCCAGCTCCACATCCCCTTCCCTCACTCCTCAAATAGACTCTTTACGGCACGAGTGAGGGGGAGCCACTGTAACATGTATGCTCCATTTTTATTTAGTTTTCATTGTGTGTTAGTTATGTCTATGTACCCTGTAATTTGATACCCTTTGTTCTGGTACCCTTTGTTCTGTGTCGATAATATGAAGGTGTTGTTGAGTCTGTTTCACAATGTAAAACTAGTATGTTTGCATAGAGTTCTTCTTAAAATCTTAACACATTTTCCAAGACCAGATATACTCAATTTCATTAGGAGCTTTCGCACCGGAGGAACCTTTTCATAGTTCCAAGAACTATTGGCGGGATTTTGCCATGTTCGCAACGCAGGAACTAGGAACAATTTTAGATCTAGGAACTCCTTTTGGAGGAACTAATTTACTCCTACTTCAGAGTCGGTCTAAACCAGCACTATAGGAACTATCCGTGACGTAAGTGTACGCTGATACACTGACCAGCACCTGCCATTTATAAAAAAAAGCTGTGTAAAAACAGATTATAGCCTATATATTTTACTCAACAAACTAACTCTATGAACATGGAAAACCATGGCCTCTTAACCTTTTTGCTGAGGTGAAAATCCAACACAACCAAGAGAAACATGATTATGTGTTTCTGCTCAGCAACACTGGACATCAACGACATGGCAAACGCTAATTATTTTTCATTGTGTCTACTATATACGTATGACAGTTCTATCTAATAACGTATTAGACAGGACTGTTAGACAGATCGTAAACTAATGGACACAGAGAATGCAAGCACTGAGCTCAGGCTCTGGCGTTCTCAGCGCCGTCAAAATAAAGGTCCGCTGGGCCGTCAAAATAAAAGTCACAACAAGAACCGCGGCTTACGTCACTTCAGAGTTCCTACTGGCGGTGCGAATGCAACCAGGAAAATGTTCTCGGGGAACTATCCTGGTGGCTAATTCCTAGAACTAAGTTCCTAGAACTACCCGGTGTGAAAGCCCCTATTATATGACATTTGGTCATCAAAAGGGATTGCTCCTGGTATGGTCAGTGTACGCTAATGCATATTTGTGTCCATAGGCACATGGCCACACACTCGCCAGAAAAGACCCACAAGTGCAGCTACTGCGAGAAGATGTTCCACCGCAAAGATCACCTGAAGAACCACCTCCACACACACGACCCCAACAAGGAGGCTTTCAGCTGCACGGAATGCGGCAAGAGCTACAACACCAAACTTGGCTTTCGTAGGCACCAAGCCCTTCACGCTGCTCACCGTGGAGACCTCACGTGCCAGGTGTGTCTGCAGTCGTACCCGAGCACTCCCCTGCTGCTGGAACACCTGCGCGGGCATGCTGGGAAAAGCGCTACCGCGACTAAAGAGAAGCGACATCAGTGCGAACACTGCGAACGGCGCTTTTACACCCGTAAGGACGTGCGACGCCACCTGGTGGTGCATACGGGACGTAAGGATTTTCTGTGCCAGTATTGCGCTCAGCGATTCGGCCGTAAGGACCATCTTACCCGCCATGTTAAGAAAAGCCACGCTCATGAGCTGCTTAGGGTGAAGGCGGAGCCTGTTGATTTAATGGAGTCTCAATCCTCACCAGCATCCGGGCCACTCACGCTAAGATATCCACTAGGTCATGCTTCTTACTCGCCAACTCCGCCGCTGAGGGCGGAGCTCGAAAGCTATCTCCTCGAGCTACAGGCTGAAGATACACCCAAGCTGAGCGCTTCCGCCACGGTGACTGGAGAGACGACGTCGTCCCTGGACTTTCTGTCTCCACTGTTTAATTTTCTGCCTTACAGCCAGGGGGCGGGGCCTACTTTGGGAGTGGCTTACAACCAAGAGGAGGGGCTTCTGGCCACGCCCATCCAAGACACACCGGAGCCTCTTAGCCTTCTTCACACAATCTCACACTCGCAAAGCAATGCACTTGCTCCCAGTTACACACACCCACCATCTCTGAATACAACCACCACCCTGCCTCGCTTCCACCAAGCCTTCCAGTAGCCCAAATACATTCACAAACAAACAAAGTGCACTTTTTATCATCAACTTAGCTCTTAATCAAGTTCCAACAAGCACAGTCCAACAAATCACCGCATTTTAAAGGAAAGTAGGGATGCTGCGATATGAACATTTTGGCCTATAACCGATAACTCTTTATATTTGAAAGCCGATAACCGATATATTGGCCGATAAAACTAAATCCAAATTTTTGTATCATTTTTGAGAGCCTGATTACAAAAACATAAGTCTCACAATTAAAAGCCACGTCCCAAACACACAATTATAATGTTCTCATAATAATTGTATGTAGCCGATATAACAGACTTGTGTTTTAAAGTGATTCCAATCATATTTCAAGCAATTCAAAA
The DNA here is from genome assembly GCA_033366665.1 of Phoxinus dragarum. Lineage (NCBI taxonomy): Eukaryota > Metazoa > Chordata > Actinopteri > Cypriniformes > Leuciscidae > Phoxinus > Phoxinus dragarum. Next base: position 30,295 of record JARPMJ010004276.1, on the reverse strand, counting down.
CCATCATGTTGAAAAGTGAATTGTCTCAGCTGATGGAAATAATTCCATTATTTATCGGCTTTAATATATCGGTCATAATAGACTTATTAGGGCGATAACGATAGCATCAAAAATGAACATATATCGGCCGATACCGATATGGTGGCCGACATATCGTGGAAGGAAAGTCTTGAGGACAGTATCATGCGTTTGCTCATTCAAGAGATCACAGATGCATTACTCGTTTCATGTTCTAGAGGTGTTTACTGTACCTGAATATTAAGAAGCAGAGCTCAGTTTGCAGTGACGTGCAGCTCTCAGAATGCAGAGAGACAGTGCGTAGTTTTAATGTCCTCTCGTTATTAACACTAGCGGTGTTGAAGTTCCATCAAAGCTAAACGATCATTGATCTAATGTTGTTTCCATCTCTTTGTTTGTTGTATGGCTCATGAACTGTTGGGTACTGAACTACCAGCGTTTTAGTGACCATGTCACAACTATTTACAGCCAAAGGCAACCAAAACCTTCATAGCTATAGAGAGGAAGGCTCATCTCGTTATGTTTTTTGTTTTTTGATGGCTGTTTGCCTTCATGCTGCTGCTCGTTGTAAGGGCCTCAAAGGACACCAGCGCAGGAATGCTTCACAATTCACACCAACAAAGGGAAAGAAGGACGAAGAAACACACACACACACACACACACACACACTCTCTCTTACTTTATTCAACCTCATCCACCCGAATGCTGGCTGTTGCACTGATCAAGGCTAACGATGAACCAGTTTTTGCTGTCTCGGCTTATAAAACTCCAAAATACAATCTGTGACATCACCTTGACTCCTCTGAACATAAGCTGAAGATTTAGTCTCTAAATCAAATGAAGGTTTTTCGCATTGGCAGCGATTTTGCAAAGTCATTCGTTTTCAGTGAGAGTTGGCGATTCGAGGCGACACAAGGGACTCGACTTTATGCAAATAGCCAGTGACGCAATGTGCCGGCTACTAACGGGAGTCCGCACAGATGTGGTGTGATCGGTCACATGATCTGTCCCAGAATGCAGCAGTTGAGTAGGAATGCCTCAGTATGAGTTGGGTTGAGACTCACTGCTCTAGAGACCAGTGTTGGGGGTAAAGCTTTACAAGTAACTTGAGTTACGTAATCAGATTACTTTTTTAAAGTAACGAGTAAAGTAGCGCTTCATACACCTGGCGCCAGGCGCGACGCAAGAGTTTTTTTGCTAGTTTCAGCCCAACGCATTTATCATTTTCACGTCCTGCGTAGCAAATGCATTTGCGCTTTTTGTCAGTGGCGCAATATTTTGTTTGTTATTTAAAGAGCGCGTTAGTAATATGAGTCTATAGACCGTATGCGCCAGAGAAACAAGCGCGCAGCATCTTCAGAATATTGTCTTTGAACTTGCGTTTTTGCGGTCGCTCGGTATCTCTCAATGGCATCGCTGTCCAGGAGTAATATTAGTTGGTGAAGTGGATTTACTTATTGTAAAGTTAACGAAAGTTCTTATGAGGATTGTAATGTTTAAAGCAGATGTCTTAGCAAAATGTAAGTAGACCGGGAAGATTTTAAAACGAGCCGTTCATCATAAATACGCAAGATCGCTTTGAAAATACAGACCAGGAGACAAAAGACAACGAGCCAGCGCTGAAAAGGGGCGGGGCTACAGAAAGCCTATTGGCGGGTCCACAACGCACGCGCGTACACTCTGCTTAATACACACACACACAGCTTTAGGCCCTGTTTACACGAGAACGCTCGCGGGTGAAAACTTAAAAATATTTTATCGGATGTGCCTTTCGTTTACACGGCGACGGCGTTTTTGGGGCTTAAAAACGCAAGAAAGTGAAACCCCCCTCCAGAGTGGAAATCTTAAAAACGCTCCACCGTCGCGTTCCCGTCTAAAGGGTAAAAACGGTAAATACGCAAAAGTCTGCTAGACAGTGAAGGCGTCGCGTACGCGTTTACGTCACAGGCATGCGCCAGTACAGGAAAATAACAAAACATTATCAAACTAAAATATAGCATTAATTTCATTGACAAAATTTTTTTAATAATTCTGAGCGACATGTGAAGTTAAACAGCATCTTTACCGTATTAAACATGAAAAACTGTGTCAGCGTCTCTTTCACTCTCAGTGCTTCACATCGCCACCTGGCCGTCTGGAGTGCACACTACATCCAATCTCACACACTTTTGCGTCACCATATGCACGCAGATTTCCCCCCATAACGCTCGTCTAAACGCAGAATAGAAAGTAATAACGCAACGCCACTTTTGCATTTTCTCTTCAGATCGTTTCCGTGTAAACATAACCTTAATCTTGCAATTCCATGCAAATTCCGTCATGTAAATAGCGAATCCGCCATGGCTCAAGCCCAACTGGCATTTAAAGGGAATGGGAGACTCTGATTGGTTTATTGCACGTTATGCCCAACACACACCCATTACTCATTAGGAGAATAGAGACGACACTTTCAGACCAGCGCCGGGAGCGCCGACCATTTGTCCCGTCGCTAAACTGCGCTTGTGCCGTGCGCTTACAGCGTTACAATAGGGCCCTCAGAGTTACAGATATCTGAGTTACTGTTTCAAATAAAGTAATAAAGTAAAGCAAGTTCCTTTCCCCCGTTTAGTGACCTCTAGTGGACAATCGTGAGTTCGCGTTTCCTTTAGCCTGAGGCTTATTCAATTCACTTTTGCTGTGAAAATGCCTTTACATCAGCCAATAATATAACTTTTTTTTTTGTTATTAAAAAATAAACCAGAAGCCCAGGTGAGAAAACGTTACGCAAAAGTAACGTAACACGTAACTTTCCATAAAAAGTAAATAAGTAACGCAATTAGTTACTTTTTAGTGAGTAACACAACATTGTAACACGTTACTTTCCCCAACACTGCTAGAGACACGTGTGTGTGTGTGTGTGTGTGTGTGTGTGTGTGTGTGTGTGTGTGTGTGTGTCTTTTTTGATTTAGTTTGTCCGAAGGTTGTTAAAAGCTTAAACGTTCAGAGAACCTCCGCTTCGGGGCGTATGCTTCTTAATAGCACTTTCAGAAAAAGATAATATGCCCTTTATTTTGTGAAAGTAACTCATAAATTAGTTTAGATATCATAATTAGCCTTTAGAAGATTTTAAGCATACATACACAACGCTATATGTGTGATATTTTTTTACAGGTACACTTCATACAGTGTTGATTTGTTGTTTTTATTGTTATTGTTGTTGTTGTTGTTTTGCTTTATTGCACAAAATATCAAACTGTCAGCGTCTCGGAAAATGAGGCTTCAGCCAAAAAAGGTCAATTCAGCAAAAATCACTTTAGCGAGTACAGCTACTCTACAGCTACAGGTTTTACAATCGCTAGGACACATTTCTCAACACTTATGATTTCTCTTTTCCTAAAACATTAAGAAATGTGTCCAAGCGATTGTACAACTAAACGTGTACGGTGTGTGTGATAGCTTCAGGAATCATCCGCTTCCATGAGTCTTCTAAACGAGTGAAGTCGTTCATTTCTTGCTGCTCAATCGTGTGTGTGTGTGTGTGTGTGTGTGTGTGTGTGTGTGTGTGTTCATTGGTACAATCACAGTTTATGAGTGATGCTCTGCAATAATCTGATGGATATGCTGCTAAAGGACAGTGTGAAGCCCTGCGCTGCGACAGACCCTCTCCTCGCTTTCAGAACATGAGTGTGTGTGTGTGTGTGTCGGGGTTATGTGAGCCATATTGTTCATGTATTTGTAATATGGTGCATATATATCATTTAGAGTATGGATGATGGATAGATGAAATAGCATTCCAGCCATAATTATGTGTGTTTTTTTATGTCTCTGTAATGCCATTCTGTGCTAATGGCTAATGCTAATCATGCATATTTTACTTTAATGTATTTTACGAACTACTGTTGTACATGTATAGCCTAAGACAGAATCCCATATATATATATAAATATATATCTGTGTGTGTGTGTGTGTGTGTGTGTGTGTGTGTGTGTGAAGGCAGGCAGGCTGGTGGCAGCAGCTGTGTGTGTTGCTGATGAGAAGTGTGTGTGTGTGTGTGTGTGTGTGTGTGTGTGTGTGTGTGTGTGTGTGTGTGTTCAGACGACCTTTGCTGCTATGTGAGGAGAGGAGAGATTTGGTCCAGTGTTAATACTGTCCACAGTACTGAATGATCAATAAACACGAGAAGGACTCACTTTACCAAGAGTTTATTTTGTGTGTGTGTGTGTGTGTGTAAAGTTTATTCAGGTTGAGAAAAAATTACATTCAATGTGTATTTTGTTTTATGAATTACAATGTAAAAAATTCTGTTCAGTTTAATTATTTTTTAAATTTATTTTGATTCTATTCTATTTTTTATGTATATTTATTGAAGCCACGTTCATTTATTCGAGTGGTCCCGCTTAAAAAAAGAAGAAGAAAAAAACGTTTTATGAATTACAATGTTATTAACATGTCTGTTCAGTTTCATTATTTTTTAAATAAATTTTTTATTTATTTATTGTATTTAAATGTATTGAAGCCATGGTCATGTATCCGTTATAATAATGGCCATCATCCTCGGCGATCTCACTAAGCAAAAAATAATAATAAAAAAATCCCGCTAAACGTTCTTGTTACGGCGGAAGTGCTGACGTCACGCAGTGCCCGTATGCTGCGTATAAAAGCTCGCGCAGGCCGTGTTTCCGCCCTTTCGTGAAGGATCGCGTTCAGATCCCGTTGCTCTTCCTGACTCACCGCTGTTCTTCTCAGCCGTTGATACGAATAAGTCGGTCAGGAATTAATAATCATGGTAATTTGAAGTTATAATACCATTATCATACGTGTTTGTGTCGCATATGTTGTCTGTGTTTAGGTCTGTGTGTGCGTCCGAGTAAAAGCGCGGCGCTGGTGATCTCTCTGAGGGCTCGTGGTGTCTGAGAGATTCGCGGTCGAATATTATTTTATTTACCTTTTTATGCCAAGCGTTTGCTTGTTTTTCTATTTAGTGATGTTTTAATTTAAAGTTTAAGGCTATAAGAAAACAAAAGTGTTAGTACACGCTAGCTTCACGTGCTCTCGGAAGTGTCCGCTACTGAAGTCGGGTCTCCGAGCTCGGCGGCGCTGTGTTGTGGAGAACCGGAGTCACGGAGGACGACATGTTTATTCTTGCTTGCATATTGTCTTATTACATCCAAAATTATATTTATTTAGCGTCTATACATTGTCCGCGCTATCTAGATGTTTATATGTATGCGCTTCTTTACCAAAAAGACACGGCGATGTAACTTGTGGGGGGAAAGTTTCCCAGTTATACTCGAGGACATGTCCGATTTCCTACTTGGAAACTCGTGTTAGTCACGGTAATATAACCTTGCTAAATCTCTTCAGTAGTAGAGTACGAACATTTCAAAAATAAGAGTCCCGTTGCATTTCAGACTTACTACTAGTTTTTTCCTGGATAGTTATTGTGAAACCAACGCCAATAATATCAGTTACCTCAGTGTAAAGGAGGAAGTAGTACAAACACAACTTACTCAAATGTATGTTACAATTTTGGCACTTTCAAAAATATATATAAATCGTATCTGCAAAATACAGTATTGATCAGCCTCAGTTTCTTTAAACAATTAAGGATAAATCCAGTTTCACACTGCTGTTCTAAAGTTTGGAGTGGATAAGATTTTTAATATTGTTACAAAATTAATAAAAAACGAATATTGTAAAATATTACAATTTAAGAAATTTTCCTTGTGAATATATAGTAAAGTGTAATTTATTAATGTGATCAAAGCTGAATTTTCAGCATCATTACTGCAATCTTCAGTGTCACATGATCCTTCAGAAATCAGATTTGCTCAGAATTTAATTTTTTTGGAAAGAAATCAATACTTTAATTCAGCATGGATGCATTAAATTGATCAAAAGTGAGCTAAGACATTAATAATGTTACAATATATTCTATTTCAAATAAATTGTTCTGTTGAACTTTGCAATCCTTTTTTTTTTTTTTTTACATATTACTGCTCAATAATAATCACGTTTCTTGATATCAAATCATATACTGATTTCTGAAGGATCATGTGACACTGAAGACTGGAGTAATGATGCTGAAAATCAGCTTAATCACAGGAATAAATTACTATATTCAAATTAGAAAGTAATTTGACATTAATATTTCACTATTACTATGTATTTATAATCAAATAAAATGCTTGGTGAGCAGAAGATACTTTTAAAAACACAAAGTACCGATCCCAAGCGTTTGAGCGGCAGTGTATGTATTCTGAATAAAGTTAGTGTGTGTGTAAGTGTTATAGGAGAGAGTGTGTACAGATGTTTAATAACCGCATGTGTGTTTACAGGCGTTTAAAGACACCGGTAAAGCCCCGGTCGAGGCCGAGGTCGCGATCCACCGGATCCGCATCACACTGACCAGCCGTAACGTCAAGTCTCTGGAGAAAGGTGTGTGTGTTTACGATAACCTGTCTGCTAAACACGGCAATGAGGAGGATAACATGTGTACGACTTAAACATGAGTTATAATATACGCTATTCTGAGCCGTTTTCCCCTGAACACTCGTGAGTGTGTGTGTCTCGGATGGGTCGTCATTAATCTTGTGTTGTCTGTAGTTTGTGCTGATCTGATCCGAGGTGCGAAAGAGAAGAGCCTGAAGGTCAAGGGCCCCGTGCGGATGCCCACCAAGGTGAGACCCGTTCATGTTACAGCGTTCTCTAGTACAGCGTTCTCTGGTACTTTACTTTACTTTATACTTTATTGTCAGACTGAGTCTGAAATTTTTTTACATGACAGTATCCATGTTTACCACAACATTTAACAAACATTCCATATTGACATTCACTCAAACCACACAGTTATACAGTCATTACAACATTTATCCATCGGCCCCATCATCCCAATACTGATCTCTGATTAGGTTAGGTTTTGTTCAGCGCTACGATTGCCTGATGCACAAAATAATTTTTTAGCTTCACCTTATTAAATTTGGGAACTCTATACCTCCGCTTTGACGGTAGTAGTTTGAACTCTTTGTGCAAAATATGCATGGGATTAGAAACTATATTGTGAGCCAGTCTGAGAATATTATTGTGATAAACTCAGTCATAAATCTTCTCAAGCGGCTGACCTACTATCTTTGAGCAGATTTTTAATTGATTAACAACCTTTGTTTTTAACACGACAGACAGACTTTTATACCAACTAGAATTACAGTATTGCAGTAAAGTCAATATTACAGACCTAAAAAACAACAGAAGAATCTGCCGCCTTACTCCAAAAGACCTAAGACGGCGAAGAAAATAGATTCTCTGCTTTGTCTTTTTACATAGTCTCAATATGATCTTTCCAGGATAACATGTCGTCTATGGTCACCCCCAAATACTTATATGTCTTGAACAGTCTAATTTCCTCCTTATGAATAAAGACAGGCACTATACTCTGCCGTTGACCCAAATACAATCTCCTCAGTTTTACTCGTATTAATGATAAGAGCGTTATTCTCACACCACTCAATCAATTTACTTACACCGTGTTGATGAACCTCAGGACTATCTAAGTCATTCAACACAGATATTAGGACAGTATCATCAGGGTACTTAAAATATACTGATTTAACATGTTCGTTCGACAGTCGTCGGTATATAATGTAAAAAGTATGGCAGAACTAACGCAACCTTGCGGTACTCCGACATTTGTGATGATTTCAGACGACATGGTTTTATTCACTCTGACTCTTTGGACTCTGTCTGTGAGAAATGAAGTATACCACTGAATCAGATAAGGGTTCACCCTCAGCTGTACGAGTTTTAACACTAGTCTGTCAACCTGTATGGGTGTTAAATGCAGAAGAGAAATCCAAGAACAAAGTTCTCACAATTGTTCTTGGTTTATCTAGATTTTTAGAGATAATATGCACTAAAGCAGCAACTGCATCTTCAGTACTACAGCCTTTCTTATAGGCAAACTGCCATGGATCTAATTTATCTTTCACTGCTGCAACCAAATACTTAAGTAACAGTCTCTCTAGACATCGTTCTCTGGCACAGCGCCTCAATCCTGTTCCTGAAGGACCCCCAACACTGCACGTTTACTTTGTCTCCCTAATCAAACTCCTGATTCAACTCATCAGCTCATTAACCCATGTGATGAGCTGAGTTGAATTGTAGTTCTCTTGTACACCGTTCTCTAGTACTCCGCTCTTGTGTCGTATACACCGTTATTACTGCTTTTCCATTAGCGCCACCTACTGGCAGAGTGGATGAATCGTAGCAAAAATCACCAATAAAATGTAGAATCGATGTAACTCGCTTTACTAAAATGTACATCTAAATATCATTAACTGTTTTAATTGATGTCACTGTTCAAGTAATCTTGATTGCGTAACTCGAGTTGCTTGTAACGCGTGACCTGTGACTGTCCTGTGGTGATGATGATCAGTGTCATGTGAGTAAAGTGTGTCCTCTTCTCCCGCTCAGACCCTGCGCATCACGACCCGCAAGACCCCGTGTGGCGAAGGCTCCAAGACCTGGGACCGCTTCCAGATGCGGATCCACAAGCGGCTCATCGACCTGCACAGTCCCTCCGAGATCGTGAAGCAGATCACCAGCATCAGCATCGAGCCCGGCGTCGAGGTCGAGGTCACCATCGCAGACGCTTAATAAACACGCCTCGCACCTCTGAACTCTGCTCTCTGCTGTGTTTTATTCACACACACACACACACACACACACCTGGTCTCTGCTGTTTATTCTCACACACTCCACTGGTTCTCCAGCTGGTAGACAGATCCATGGGTTTTCTTCTTTAGAACACAAACTTAAAGGAGCAGTTGTTGCGTTCCAATATAGATGATCTCGTTCTGAAGAAGAAACCACTGTCGTCAACATTTGAAGTGGATCAAAACCTTTCTTTAAAGTTATACATGAGTTCTGAGCTTATGAATCTTGTCTTATGAAGTGGATCGACAAAGTTAGTCACAGTTGTCCTGTCAGTATTGAGTGCCAAACATGCGATTCAATGAAATGCACTGAAGAATGAGTGTTGATAAGAGGGAAAGGTTTTAATGAGTTAAGATAAGTGTAAACTGACCAAAAGCATAGATAACTGAAAGAGAAATGAATATAGATCTTTTCAAGCACATAACTAAAAAATACTGTGCTCTTTTCTTTGAAGCAAACTTAAAGGGAAAGTGGTTGAGTTCCAATATTTATTCTCAACCTGTTCTGCTGAAGAAATGAGTTTTAAACCTGAGATTCGATGAAACATGACCTGAGAAATGAGTGTTGATGTGTATGATGAGCAAGGATTTTAAGGGTTCTTTATTCTAAACAAGAAAGATGTTAAACAGAAATGAACAGACGTTTTCAAGCACCATCACTGAAGCTGAATGCTTTTCCCCAGTGAAAATTATATCTAGTCTTTGTAAAAATATTATTTAACCGTGATTCTAAAATGAGCAATACTTCTGCATCACTGATTGATCTTGGTTAACGTTAATTGTGATATTTAATACATTTGTGATCATAAGTAAGTTTAATAAATAGTTTTTATTAAAGATTAATGCTTTCTGAATGCATTATTGGTAAGTGTATTATGAATTGGTACGTCATACTAATAGAAAAACGGCTTGAATGTGGAAGTCATATTCATGTAAAAAGCGGAACATTTAATGAGGAATTAAATGTGCAGCTCAAAACCTGAAATGTGCATTTATAAGAATATAAATATTTCTGTAACACTTAATAAGATTCACTAGTTAACATGAACTAAGAATGAAAAATACTTCTACGTCATTTATTATTCGTAGTTCATATTAATTTCAACATTTACTAATACATGATCAAAATCAAAGGTTGTATTTGTTAACTTTAGTTACTGTGAACTAACATGAACTAACAATCAACAGCTGTATTTTAATTAACTAACATTAATAAATACTCTAACAAATGTTATGCTTATTGTTAGTTAATACATTAACCAATGAACATTATTGTAAAGTGTTGACAATATTTCGAGTTCGGACAACCCTACCATCTTATTATATTACACACATTTAAAGCTAACTATATTTACAACTTTTAGTCCCAAAAGCCCAGAATGCACCTGTGATCTGACGTGAATCTACACCTAAATAACTCACAGGTGTGCTGAATGTCTTTAAGAGCTGATTAATGAGCAGGTGTGGCTAATGCATTCTGGGTAAGAGCTCACCTGAGCTATTAAAGCTGGTTTTCGTGCCTGGAACGGTTTCAAACGTTTATTATTTTCTAAACTGTAGACGTACATAGATTTCAAGTGTGTGAAACTGAACTTGCTTTAAGAACATAACCGTTGTATGACCGTATAATCATGGCGATGGTTATGGATATGAATGAAGACACCGTGTTGGCGATGGAGTCGACGGCTTATGAACCTCATCATGCGCCTCTTCCAGAACTTTCTGGAGTTTCCTCCATAACATCACAGGTTATAAGACTGTAAATCCCGTTTGTAACACGTAGTGTCCATCTTTGTTTATATATATATATATAGCGCTGTATGGTGTTTGTGTGCAGAGCGAGAGCGCTGAGATCCCTGAGCAACAGCAGCTTCGAGTTTACTTAAAAGTTCGGCCTTTCAGTGAAGAAGAGCTGAGAAGCAATGAAGAACAGGTGCGGTTAAACTCAATGAGGATGTTTGCCTTCGGAAATGTAGGACTTTAAACGGGGGCTATGATTCCCTTTTCACAAGGTCATGTAAAATACATCTCTGATGTCCCCAGGGTGTGTGTGTGAAGTTTTAGCTCAAAATACCCCACAGATATTTTTATTTAGCATGTTAAAATTGTCACTTTTGAGGGTGAGCAACAACAGTTTTTTGTGTCTTTCCCTTTAAATGCAAATGAGCTGCTGCTCCCGGCACAGGGGGCGGAGCTTTAAGTGCGGTCCGCTTATGTGTGGTGTGTCGATTACCTCAGAGACACTGAAGTGAAAATATCTAAAACTTTAAGCCTTTTATGTTCAAAACGGAGACAAAGATGGAGAGACTCAAGAAGTGATAACATGTAGATCAACAGGACTTCTCTGAACGGTTGAGTTTATATAGCCAGCTAGCTGCCACTCTCTCTAAGCTAATACTTGTCACGCTACACATCCATTTTCTCACGCAGACAAAATCGCGAAGCAAATATCACACTGACACCGATAGACAAGACCGGGCAGGTTATATGAAGAAAATTCTCAGCTCTGTCAATTTTATTACGAAGATCCATAGACCGTATATAAGAGCGAAGATCAAACAATACCGTTTTTTGTGTAAATGTGACGTGACAGATCGCCTCAGGGAACCAATCATCTTACTCTTTAGTCTTTACTACAAGTTAATAGTAAATTAACACAAATGAGCAACATTGAAAGATACAGAACAATTTACTGAAATGTATATGCCTCATATATCGATCAATAAGTGTTTTTCTACTGTGGAAAGAGGTCATAAATCAGCTAGAGAACATCACGTTACATTTACCTCAGGAAAGCCATTAATGACCATAGACCATTAGTTTGGTAGAAAAATTAGCTGTGCAGTATTTTTCTTAATATGTGCACTATTACATATTTATTATATTTTTACTTATTGCTTAAAATATTTTAATTATACCGTTGTTATAGTAATAAACGCATATTTAATTTGGATTGTTTTTAACCTTTTATTAATAATACTAGCTGACATTGGCTCTCTGGATGTTACAGCATTAGGTGAGTCTTTATTTATTTTTTCTTGAGAGAAAAATTAACATGCATCTACTACTGTACCTAATATTTATCCAAATGAATCAATATTGAATCAAGTTTGAAGTCAAATCACAAGAATTGATTTGAATTTTAAGTTTGTCTCAAGCAATAATAAAAACAGTAGCTTACCAGTCATTATTGTAGCCTTTGTAAACATTGTATTGTACCGTAAACATTGTAGCCTAAAGGGCCGTACACACCGGGACGAATATCGGCGCGCATTATTCGTCAGCGTTTTTCAACGCGTTTTTTGTGTTCACACCCAAGCGATTTTAGCCGAGTGAACATGAAAATTCATTCCCTGACATTAGATGGCGCTTAATGTAAAACAGAAATACCCCGCGTAGTCCGCTGGCACGTTTGTCATATAGTTCTTTATGTTCCTACACCAACGAGACCAACAGCTCTACATTCATCTTGTCTGGCATCTTCCTCGTCTTATTTCTTTCCCGGCAGTGTAGACGCTATATCTTCTTCGCGTTACCGCTCGGCAAGACCGGTTTGTGTTTGAGCGCCCCCAAGTTGTTTTACTGTAACTTCAGAAGCTCCAGACACGTGAGCAAAAGCACCAATCTCATTGTCGGATAGTTTTTGACGCGGCGTGTCAAACCAAAAAAACGAACCCGAGGCGTTTTTTAAAAAAATTATGCTTTTACGCGCAGCGTTTTACGCGTCGGTGTGCACACTCACATTGGCGCCCTTTGTTTAGTCACGAGGCGTCAAACGTCGCCGAATATCGCGCGCGAAATTCGTCCCGGTGTGAACAGGCCCTTAACATGTTGTCACTAAACCGTTTTAGTACCAAATGTTTGAACAATTCCATAATTCTCACTCAAAGCTAAACTCAAAAGTTGGCAGCCCAGGTTTATCTGATGTGGAGTTGACTATCTAGTCATTGGTTAGCATATTCTGTCATGATGATCTATAAATCGTGTCTGGGGATGGGGCTTGTGTACATTTTAGTGTTAGTGATGTCACAAAACCCTAGTAGCTCCGCCCCCCTGTGCCGGGAGCAGCAGCTCATTTGCATTTAAAGGGACAGGCACAAAACGGTGTGTTTTTGCAAACCATCAAAAGTGACAACTTAAACATGCTATATAATAATATCTGTGGGGTATTTTGTGCTTAAACTTCACACACACACACACACACACACACACTCTGGGGGACATCAGAGATTTATTTTACATCTTGTGAACAGGGCTTTTTACCACCGCTTTAATGAATTCTGTAAAAAAAAAAAAAAAACTTTTTTTGCTTTGAACTTTTAGCGTCGTAAACTTTGCAGATGTTTATGCTCAGAAATGTAATCCTAATCAACCACCCCCTTCCTCTTTCCTCTCAGGGCTGTGTTGTGTTGGAGGACTCGGAGAACATCTCTCTTCACGCTCCTAAAGGATCCGCCAGCATGAAGAAGCAGCGAGAAGGGCATCGGTCAACAGGTCTACAAGTTCAGCTTCACACAGGTGAAGGAGTTTAGTTGAGCTTCACACGGGCGGAGGAGTTTAGTTGAGCTTCACACAGGTGGAGGAGATTAGTTGAGCTTCACACAGGTGGAGGAGTTTAGTTGAGCTTCACACGGGCGGAGGAGTTTAGTTGAGCTTCACACGGGCGGAGGTGTTCAGTTGAGCTTCACACGGGCGGAGGAGTTTAGTTGAGCTTCACCACAGGTGAAGGAGTTTAGTTGAGCTTCACACAGGTGGAGGAGTTTAGTTGAGCTTCACACAGGTGGAGGAGTTTAGTTGAGCTTCACACAGGTGGAGGAGTTTAGTTGAGCTTCACACGGGCGGAGGAGTTTAGTTGAGGCTTCACACGGGCGGAGGAGTTTAGTTGAGCTTCACACAGGCGGAGGAGTTTAGTTGAGCTTCACAACAGGCGAAGGAGTTTAGTTGAGCTTCACACAGGTGAAGGAGTTTAGTTGAGCTTCACACAGGTGAAGGAGTTTAGTTGAGCTTCACACGGGCGGAGGAGTTTAGTTGAGCTTCACACAGGCGGAGGAGTTTAGTTGAGCTTCACACAGGCGGAGGAGTTTAGTTGAGCTTCACACAGGCGGAGGAGTTCAGTTGAGCTTCACACGGGCGGAGGTGTTCAGTTGAGCTTAACACAGGCGGAGGTGTTCAGTTGAGCTTCACACAGGCGGAGGTGTTCAGTTGAGCTTTCACACAGGCGGAGGTGTTCAGTTGAGCTTCACACGGGCGGAGGTGTTCAGTTGAGCTTCACACAGGCGGAGGTGTTCAGTTGAGCTTCACACAGGCGGAGGTGTTCAGTTGAGCTTCACACGGGCGCGAGGTGTTCAGTTGAGCTTCACACAGGCGGAGATGTTCAGTTGAGCTTCACACAGGCGGAGGTGTTCAGTTGAGCTTCACACGGGCGGAGGTGTTCAGTTGAGCTTCACACGGGCGGAGGTGTTCAGTTGAGCTTCACACGGGCGGAGGTGTTCAGTTGAGCTTCACACGGGCGGAGGTGTTCAGTTGAGCTTCACACGGGCGGAGGTGTTCAGTTGAGCTTCACACGGGCGGAGGTGTTCAGTTGAGCTTCACACGGGCGGAGGTGTTCAGTTGAGCTTCACACGGCGGAGGTGTTCAGTTGAGCTTCACACGGGCGGAGGTGTTCAGTTGAGCTTCACACGGGCGGAGGTGTTCAGTTGAGCTTCACACGGGCGGAGGTGTTCAGTTGAGCTTCACACGGGCGGAGGTGTTCAGTTGAGCTTTACATAGGCGGAGGTGTTCAGTTGAGCTTCACACGGGCGGAGGTGTTCAGTTGAGCTTCACACGGGCGGAGGGTTTCAGTTGAGCTTCACACGGGCGGAGGTGTTTCAGTTGAGCTTCACATAGGCGAGGTGTTCAGTTGAGCCTTCACACGGGCGGAGGTGTTCAGTTGAGCTTCACACAGGCGGAGGTGTTCAGTTGAGCTTCACACAGGCGGAGGTGTTCAGTTGAGCTTCACACAGGCGGAGGTGTTCAGTTGAGCTTCCACACGGGCGGAGGTGTTCAGTTGAGCTTCACACGGGCGGAGGTGTTCAGTTGAGCTTCACACAGGCGGAGGTGTTCAGTTGAGCTTCACACAGGCGGAGGTGTTCAGTTGAGCTTCACACAGGTGGAGGTGTTCAGTTGAGCTTCACACGGGCGGAGGTGTTCAGTTGAGCTTCACACGGGCGGAGGTGTTCAGTTGAGCTTCACACAGGTGGAGGTGTTCAGTTGAGCTTCACACAGGGTGGAGGTGTTCAGTTGAGCTTCACACAGGTGGGAGGAGTTTAGTTGAGCTTCACACAGGTGGAGGTGTTCAGTTGAGCTTCACACAGGTGGAGGAGTTTAGTTGAGCTTCACACAGGTGGAGGTGTTCAGTTGAAGCTTCACACAGGTGGAGGTGTTCAGTTGAGCTTCACACAGGTGGAGGTGTTCAGTTGAGCTTCACATAGGCGGAGGTGTTCAGTTGAGCTTCACACGGGCGGAGGTGTTCAGTTGAGCTTTGGCCCGTGAGGGGAGGATGAGGGTTTAAATGTTGTTGTACTGAAACGCAGATCTTCGGGCCGCAGTGCTCCCAGACCGAGTTCTTCGACGGCACCATCAGCTCACAGGTGCACCAGTTCCTTCATGGCCAGAACGCACTGGTGTTCAGTTACGGGGTGACCAATGCTGGGAAAACCTACACCATACAAGGTGAACCTTATCGCACTCCGCTCCTCCGGTGTGTTCAAGTCCTCCTGAGATCGTGTTTGCGAGGTCCTGTGGGGATCGGCGGAGTGAGGAGTGCTTTCTCTTAGTTACACAAATACAGCGAGGTTCTTAATCTACTTCCAGTAAATGAACAAAGGAATCTACATCAAGTGTGTCTCGCTTTAATTAATTGAATCCAAGTAAATAGAAAAATTCTAGCAATATCACGGGCTAAATACCTGTAAGTATTGTTATTCCCGCCATGTTTCTCACTAGCCGCGTTACGTTCAAATTGCGCAAATTGAGAATTGAAAATGCGCTCGATGGAAAACGTCAATTTCGCAAAAACTCCACCCAAATTTTTACGCTCGCATGAGGAGGTTTTTTCAGGGCAATTCGAAAAAGCAATATATAGTTTTTGTGCTTTTACAGTCACCTGACTTATAATGCGCGGTGTGTTCGGACAGAATACGAGACAAGTTGTTTATTAAATTCATAAAAGGAAAAAAAATATTACAGGAATACTGGATTCTAAACCTCAAAGAAACGCCACAATCAAGCTCGTTTCCTTGCCATTAATGCTTGGATAACAGGCGTACGTCTCCTTCCGTTAATAATTATAATAGTGGCCAGTGCGGCGGCTGTGATGTATAAACCTACCCAATGTCTGTTGCCTTTTTTTTTTTTTTAATGACTTATCACGAGAGGAAACAATTATGTTTTAGTCGCATAACCTCGGTCAATGGAAACGCCGTCATTTCGCAATAGTTTTTTTATCGATATTTAGAAGAAAAAAAACGCAGAAGTTTTGCGCAAATCTGTAATGGAAACATGGCTACTGACACGATAATGATCGGGGCTTTAAGAAAATCCCGAGCTTCCCACTCGTGTTTCCGACGTTGTGTTAGCGTATGTGCGTTCAACTTGTAAACGCGATGATCACGGCCTGACTTGAACGCACCGCTTGACCGCTCGTGTGCGCACCGTTTGACGCATGTTCTCTTCGACGGCACCGGTTGCAGGCTCCCCGAAGGACCCGGGCGTTCTGCCGCGCGCGCTGGACGCGGTGTTCCGGCACGTGGCGGGCCGCCAGTACGAGCACGCGCGACCTGAAGCCGTACCTGAGCGCGGATGTGCAGAAGCTGGACTCGGAACAAGTCAAAGTGGAGAAGAGCGCCAAGGCCGCGCTCTTCAGTTTACTCAAGGAGGTACGGGCTTCAGAACGGCCGGGGTTTGGGTCACGGAACGGGCCCTCAACGTGTTTTGTAACGTTTGTTTGCGGTTAGCCAGGAAAGTTTTTCGTTACGGAAATGAAATTTTTTTTTTTTTTGCAGAACGTTTCCCTGCTGACGCCCTATTAACCTTTTCATATTTATTTTACACGTTCTCTCCGCATCATATGGTATAAGCGGCTTGGAAGATATTGTTTTTAATCAATATAAATAATCCGAGCACATAAACCATCATATGGAGGATTATATAAGATTGATTTTATACATGTAAGATTTACCACATAACATATCTTCAATACATTTAAAAAGGAATAACAATTATTTGACTGACTAATAGGATTATTGCATAAATTATCATGCCACTAAAGTAGTGGACGGCTTCTCTCTTTTGAAACTTAACTTTATGTTCTCTTCAATTAGACGTGTCGAATCTCTCTGAAATCACACTATATACACTCCTCGTACATATATTATTATAATTCAATAAAGAGTTCGATAAACTAATGTTAGTCAGCAAAACGAAGCTTTTGAATCAAGCGAGTGTGTGTCCTTTCTGTGGCAGAGCAGTAAAGTTACAAACCCCACGTATGTATATGATCTCTATGCTTTTCATGCGCTTAACCGTGGCTCAACATTTTATAGCTATACAATTGGATTTATCTGAAGTTATAATGCGTTTTGATTGATCCAATCCAGGTTGTAATGAACCGTTGCAAAATATAGGCCTACTTTATTAAAAATGCTTGAATCTTTAAATAAAAGAAGCGTAATCCCTGTGTGTGCTTCTCTCTCTCAGGATCCTGAACCCACGAGATCCAGTCGAAAGCAGGAGCTCGAACTCCTCCGTCAACAGCTTGTCGTTCTCCAGTGTTTCGTATGACCAGACAGGTATAAGCGGTGTGTGTGTGTGTGTGTGGTGACTGTGCGTGTGTGTGTGTGTAATCCCTCGCGTGTCTTCAGTGGACAGCACGATGTCACGGCTGATGACGGACACTGCCTGTTCTGCGTCTGGGTGGCGTTTTACGAGATCTACAACGAGCACGTGTACGACCTGCTCCAGCCGGGCCCGGCCAGCAGAACCCGGCGGCGGCCGGCGCTGAGAGGTGTGTAGGACAGCAGCGGGCAGCTCCCTACATCAGAGGTACAC
>JARPMJ010004276.1:0-5000 GCA_033366665.1 Phoxinus dragarum | reverse complement strand
CAGTAAAGTGTGTGTGTGTGTGTGTGTGTGTGTGTGTGTTGTAGATCTGCGATGGTTAATGTGCAGAACGCAGAGGAGGCCAGTAAAGTGTGTGTGTGTGTGTGTGTGTTGTAGATCTGCGATGGGTTAATGTGCAGAACGCAGAGGAGGCCAGTAAAGTGTGTGTGTGTGTGTGTGTGTGTGTTGTAGATCTGCGATGGGTTAATGTGCAGAACGCAGAGGAGGCCAGTAAAGTGTGTGTGTGTGTGTGTGTTGTAGATCTGCGATGGGTTAATGTGCAGAACGCAGAGGCGGCCAGTAAAGTGTGTGTGTGTGTGTGTGTGTGTGTTGTAAGATCTGCGATGGGTTAATGTGCAGAACGCAGAGCCAGTAAAGTGTGTGTGTGTGTTTGTTGTAGATCTGCGATGGGTTAATGTGCAGAACGCAGAGGCCAGTAAAGTGTGTGTGTGTGTTTGTTGTAGATCTGCGATGGGTTAATGTGCAGAACGCAGAGGCCAGTAAAGTGTGTGTGTGTGTTTGTTGTAGATCTGCGATGGGTTAATGTGCAGAACGCAGAGAAGGCCAGTAAAAGTGTGTGTGTGTGTGTGTGTGTGTGTGTTGTAGATCTGCGATGGGTTAATGTGCAGAACGCAGAGGAGGCCAGTAAAGTGTGTGTTGTGTTGTAGATCTGCGATGGTTAATGTGCAGATCGCGGAGTAGGCCAGTAAAGTGTGTGTGTGTTGTAGATCTGCGATGGGTTAATGTGCAGAACGCAGAGGAGGCCAGTAAAGTGTTGCGCGTGGGCAATAAGAACCGAAGCGCCGCCGCCACCAAGATGAACCAGTCGTCCAGCAGAAGGTCATTAACTAATTCCTTTTAGTTCGTACAGAATATACATTGCCTTGCAAAAGCAAAACCGTAGTTGTGTTTTACAGTCACAGTATCTTCACCATCAAACTGATCCGCCTCGACGGAGCCGATGTTCAGGGACTGTCGGAGTAAGTGAACTGCACATTTCTACATTGCTTTGACTTATCAAAATAAGTCAGGTAAGCATTTTTGATAGTTATACAAAATTCAATTGTTTATTGTTGAAATAAATAAAAAATATCCTTGATGTTTAATGACAAAGTTGATTGTACTTAAAATGATTGCCTACAAGGGGACTTTACATTTATCTCTTAACTAATCTTTGATCCCAAATTATACTTTAAATTTTTTTCCTTCAAATATCTTAAATGTAACTCGACACCCTTGCCTCATTTAGTATGCGTGGTTCTATGAATATGCAAATGAGCCCCGCCTCCACTCACTCAGAGATCCACTGGTGGACGATCACACGTTGATCTGATTGGTCAAGGTAGTGTGTGACGTCAGAAACACCAGCGATTTCAAACCGTGTGTTTGAGACTGTCCTTGGTTCACTGCAGTTTTAAGCAGAAAATACTCAGCAATGCTGTCGACTTATGAACTTACACATGGTGTGTGTTAAAGCAGATTAATAACACCACATACACACATAAACTACATTAAAAGCTGGATTTACACCACAGGGGGACTTTAAACAACTTTCAACATTTGTTATACAAAATTAATCGGTTTAATGGATTTAAGTTATTTCTACTTAAATTACAAGTTTATTGCACTTTTAAAAAACAGATTTGCTTCACTGAATATTTAAAGTGTAACGTCTCTTTTCTTGCATAAAGTCTTTCACTTTGTGACTTGGCCGGCTCCGAAAGATGCAACAAAACCAAGACGTTTGGGGAGCGCCTGAAGGAAGCCGCGAACATCAACAGTTCTCTGCTGATCCTGGGCAAGTGCATCGCGGCGCTGCGGAGCCAGAGCCACAGGTACGGCAGCACCGCCGGAGAACCGCAGGGCACTCGCTCCTCCTAACCGCCTGTGATCCGCAGGATGAAGAGCTACGTGCCGTTCCGCGAGAGCAAGCTGACCCGGCTCTTCCAGGGCATGTTCTGCGGCCGCGGGCGGGCTAGCATGATCGTCAACATCAACCAGTGCGCCTCCACTTACGACGAGACGCTGCACGTGATGAAGTTCTCCGCCGTGGCCAAGCAGGTTTGGCGTCGCACGCGCACACTTAACCCTGGTTATGATGTTAGCAATCTCTGGCTACTAGTCACCGGCCATACAGAACTTCTACTTGCCACAAATGAGAAAGAAATAAACCAGATTAGCGATGTCACAGAGCATATATAATATAAATATTTTTTTTGGATTTCATACATTCATTTCTTCCAAAAAAATCCTGTCATCCAGCATCTCCTCTTATCACCAAAAGTGTTGTACGTGGACCGATCAATACAGTACAAAGAAAATAATGTATTTTTGAAATATCTCAGATATAAGTGTGCAGATTCTGCGCAATGCGCTGTATTTAATATATCATGACTCACGAGTGTTTGTGCTAAACCTTTGAATCACTGGTTCCAAATAAATGATTGGAAGAGTCCTGTGATTTCAGTAAACGATGCTTCGTTACGTCATAACCAGTGTTGCCAATTTACAGACATTTGTCACCTAGATTAGCGGCTTCTCAGACCCATTTAGCGCATTTCTTTTTTTTTAAGCGACTGACTGCGTTTACCAGCAATCCAAAATGTTGCTAGTCACTAAATAAAAAAAAAACGCTTTTTTGGACATTCGGCTATATATATAATATTAAAATTAGTGTGAGCACGGAGTAGGAGAGGAAGCGGATGTAAACTGCCGACTGTTAGCGCATTACGCCATCTAGCGGCTTTTTGAGCAGATTTAGCTACTTTGAAAATAGTTGGCAACATCACTGTTTCCAAATGTCAATGATTCGCCGCTAGGGGGCGATGATCTCTGTGAACTCATTCAATTCAATTCAATTCAAGTTTTATTTGTATAGCGCTTTTCACAATACATATTGTTTCAAAGCAGCTTTACAGAAAATGCATTTCAAAAATATACACACAAAATACAGTTAGTTAATCATAAAATTTATGGCATAACATATCGCCGGCGTTGGGTCGTCTCTTCACAGGCGTCGAGTCGTCTCATCACAGGCGTTGGGGCATCTGAAGTCTCCATGAGGGGCTGGATACGTAACTGAGCTGACGAACTCTATTTGAGTTATAGGGGACAGGCGTCCCGAGATAACAACAAAAAAGGCAGATGGGAAATAATTAGCGTAGCTGCTGTTCATAATATGAATGCATTTGATCTGATTTAACTGTAGTATAAAAGGTATGAGATGCATCATGTGAATGCTTGGCTAAAGAGATGCGTCTTTAATCTAGTTTTAAACTGGGAGAGCGAGTCTGAGCCTCGGACAATATCAGGAAGGCTATTCCAGAGTTTAGGAGCAAGATGTGAAAACGCCCTCCCTCCTTTAGTGGACTTAGTTATCCTAGGTACGACCAGAAGCCTTGAATTTAGCGATTCTTAAAGAGCGCGATGGATTATATGGCGATAGAAGATCTCTTAAATACACAGGAGCTAAACCATTTAGGGCTTTATAGGTCAGTAACAATACTTTGTAATTGATACGGAACTTAACAGTGTAGAGATGATAAAATTGGTGTTATATGATCATATTTTCTTGACCTAGTAAGAACTCTAGCAGCTGCATTTTGGACTACCTGTAGCTTGTTTACTGAGGATGCAGGACAACCAGCTAATAAAGCATTACAGTAATCTAGTCTCGAGGTCATGAATGCATGAACTAACTTTTTCTGCATCAGAAACTGATAGCATATTACGTAGCTTAGCAATGTTTCTAAGGTGGAAAAAGGCTGTTCTTGTGACATTTGAAATATGATTTTCAAAGACAAGTTGCGGTCTAGTATAACACCCAGGTCTTTTACTGTAGAGGATAAAGTACAGGACGTCCATCTAGATTAAGGTTGTATTGTAAGAGGTTTTGTGGGCAGTTTTTTGGACCAATCAGTAATACCTCCGTTTTATCTGAATTTAATAGAAGAAAATTACACGTCATCCAATATTTTATATCTTTAACACACTCTGTCATTTCAGATAATTTAGTGTTATCATCTGGTCGTGATGAAATATATAATTGAGTGTCATCAGCATAACAGTGGAAACTTATTCCATGTTTTCTTATAATATTACCAAGTGGCAGCATATAAATTGAGAATAGCAGAGGGCCTAACACAGATCCTTGCGGCACTCCATAATTTACTGACGTTATCTTTGATTTTTCCCCATTTAAATGGACAAAATGGTAACGGTCTGATAGGTACGATCTAAACCAGCTTAATGCCTGTCCCTGTACACCAGTGTAATTTTGAAGTCGATCTAAGAGTATTTTATGATCTATAGTGTCAAACGCAGCACTAAGATCGAGTAAAACTAGTATTGAGATACAGCCTTGGTCAGAAGCTAAAAGTAAATCATTTGTAATTTTAACCAGCGCAGTTTCTGTGCTATGATGTGGCCTGAATCCAGACTGAAACTTTTCATAGATATCGTTTTCTTGCAAGAAAGAGCACAGTTGAGCGGACACAACTTTTTCTAGTATTTTAGACATAAATGGAAGATTTGAAATGGGTCTGTAATTTGCTAGGTTATTTGGATCTAATTGTGGTTTCTTAATAAGAGGTTTTATAACTGCCAGC
This sequence comes from Phoxinus dragarum, assembly GCA_033366665.1. Lineage (NCBI taxonomy): Eukaryota > Metazoa > Chordata > Actinopteri > Cypriniformes > Leuciscidae > Phoxinus > Phoxinus dragarum. Next base: position 396 of record JARPMJ010004276.1, on the reverse strand, counting down.
TTGAATGTTTTTGGAACATGTCCTAAAGATAGAGACGAGTTAATAATATTGAGAAGAGGCTCTTCCACTACAGGTAACACTTCTTTCAGTAGTTTACTGGGTATTGGATCTAATAAACTTGTTGGTTTAGATGCAGTGATAAGTTTATTTAGCTCTTCCTGTCCTATAGTTGTAAAGTGCTGTAGTTGTTCTTGAGGGCCGATAATTGAGGCTGAATCATAAGACGCTGTCAAGATTGTACATTTACAATTGTGTTTCTGATGCTTTCTATTTTCTCAGCGAAGAAATTCATGAAATCATTACTATTAAGATGTAACGGAATATTTTGTTCAGGTGATGTCTGTTTATTTGTTAATCTAGCCACAGTGTTAAATAAAAACCTTGGATTGTTTTGGT
>JARPMJ010004275.1:22500-78791 GCA_033366665.1 Phoxinus dragarum | reverse complement strand
GCACCTCAAAAAAATCTACATCATAACAGGAGTTCTGACCTTTGTCACAAATAAGTCGACGCACACACTTTTAGTCATTGAAATGTTGGTTTTCATGCTAAAATTTCATAAGAAATCATATAATCTAGTATTTGTCAATAAAAAAATTATAAAATAATATTATCTTCTAAAAATTATAATATATATATATTATCCTCTAAAATATGATATTATCTTTTTTATCGCCTTTTTTTATTGAATTACATATTTTAGTAGTTATCATAAATTAGGTATCATTTGAAAGCTTACGATCTCAGAATTCATCCTGTGAAAACTGTTTTGAAATTGGACATTGTGTTACCATAGAAACATTACTCTAAATTATTTTATCAGGCTCCTCCCCTTTTGGGCATCATTATGTTTCATAATTTATGATCAAAATATTTTCTAATCTTGACAAAACACATATTGTCAGAAAGGTCTGAGTCTCAATGTTCCATATTTTGTGACAGAAGTGATATTTGGACAGAAATTGATACATTTATTATGGCAGAATGCATACAGTTAAATTCAATGGAATCTAATGACACCCGGAGGCTATTGTTGGTAATACGCCTAAACAAAATCTCATGGGAACTTCAATTTTTATGATATCAACTTCAAATTTGGAACACACCTTGGTTAGATTTTTGGCTTTGATTTTATAGTAATTTTTTAGTAAAAACTATTTTGTAATATATATATTTTATATAAAATAAAAATATTAAATAAATTATATTGGATTTAATGTGAATTTAAACTTCCATAACTTTTTTATACTTTAATTTTTTCCCTTTAAAACAAGACCAAACTTAGGTCTATACTCCAAAGCATTCTTGAATTACAACCATTTTAGCTTGAATAGTGCATTTTAATGTCCATTCTCAAAAAGGGGAGTGACAGCTAAAGGGTTAAATCATTCTATATTTGTACCGAATAACACATGATACTAAGAGAACACATATGTGCGTTGTTGATCACACACACACAAAAAATCTATCTGTAACCTTATCGTAGAAAATGACGTTTATCTGAAAAGTGTTTCAACCCTCCCGGCTCTCCCCTACTGATGATCTGCAGCTGGATCCGTTGTTAGGCTACTCCAGCACGTTTTAGGTAAAATTTCCAGGATTATCACGATATTATTATTCCTCACTGCGAGTGTGTTTTCCAGCTGTTGTGGGCGTTGGACTGGTTTGCATGTGTTGCTTCAGATCATCTGCGTTTGAATAGCTCGCGCTCCTTGATGGGCGTGTGACATTAGCAGAGCAATGAGCTGCCAGAATGATAATGAGAACGGCTGATCTCTCGCTCTTTTTATATAGATTGCATAAACAGAGAATATTTGTTTTAGTTTTGAATTAGATAATTTAAAACTACACACTTATATGATTATAGAGATAGCTCATGTCTAATTGAATAGTATTCGCTGAGTTTTGTTTAAGTTTAGAGACGTGCAATAGAAAAAAAGTTCACGGAGACGGAGAGGCAGAAAGCACACCCTGTTTACTTTCTTTATTTTAAATTTTATTTCGATTTTAAGTGAACCCATAAATAAGAAGACATTTAACAGTTTATTTTTTCATATTTCTTAAGCCTGTATGACAAAAAAATGAAGGGAGTATTTTAAGTCTATTTTAGGGTTAAAATCCTTCTTTTTTTGTGTGTGTATTAACTATTAACTATTATACTACACTAACTACAGGGCCGCTGAATGCTTGAATCTGATTGGTTGACAAACGTTCTACGGTGTGCAATTATTTTCAGGGAACTGCACGGCTAAAGTAGTTCCAGCAGGTCTTAACCGCATTACAGTTCCATATCACTTCGCGTAGTTAACTGTAATAACGGACAATTCATACTGTAATTGTATGAACTGTAATTCATAACAAGAAAAACCATGCAGCCCCATGCGCTTGATCTGCAGTTTTCAATGTCTAACTTCACAATCAATGGAACATGCTGTTTAATTTGAATAAATAAAGTATATAGTCCTATATATAATCAATAGAAAATTAAACTGAATATTTAAATAAATGTATAGTCCTGTTGCACGGGTTTTCGTAATTATTGAAGATAATATAACAAATAATTATTGATAGGCCTATACTTGTTGAAAGGGCTTTGTGTTTCATTTATTAGGCTAGTCTACTGCCACTAATAGAAAAAAAGAATGAACAAATTAATTAAAACGAATTGAATTAATAAATAAATAATAATATTGACGCACATGCTTCTCTCTCTCTCACAACCGCATTAATAGCTCCATAAAGCCGGGGACACACTTACTGTAAGGCCGGTTATGAATGTAATTTGATACTTATGACTGATCATGTGTTCAGCGCGTTCAGTCTGTGTTCACAGCGGTGTTTAAAATCTGCTGCATTCACAGTCAGAGAATGTTTCTAGTCGTTAAGTGTGTCCAGCATTAGTCTGCTATCAGTGGCTCAAACCTCCGTTACTAACGTACTCAGTTACTAACGTAACCTCGGTTGGGGGGATTCAGTCTCTTAGCTCCTTTAAGGAACCGAATGACTAAATCGTTCCTTCCTATGGACTGGCCAAGCGCAGTTTCAGAGAACGACGCTATGGCTGCCACATATACTTTGAGCGTGGAAGGGGACCTCCCCTTATCCAACAGCTCTTTTAGGAAATATAAAACCTCTGCCACTCCGCAATCTGGGGGTGACACGCCACGAGACGTGCACCAACCAGAAAATACTGACCACTTAGAGGCATAGAGACGTCGCGTAGACGGAGCTCTAGCCTGCGTGATCGTGTTTAACACTCCCTGTGGGAGATCAGCGGATACCCGTTGATAGCCCATACGTGAAGGGACCATAGTTCTGGGTGAGGATGCCAAATCTAACGTCAGTTACTAACGTAACCTCGGTTCTCTCTAGAGAGAGGAACGAGTACTGCGTAGCAAGCTACACTTTGGGGAAACTCCTTTTCCACGAGAATACTGAAGCCAAAAATTATCCTTAATTTTGTATAAATGTAAAACGCGTTGCCGCATATAGACACAGGCGAGGCAGCTCGCGCGCCGATTGGCTGCTATGCGGGCAACTGCTTGAGCCTATCGAGCGAGACCTAGAGTGACGTCACACCCAATGAGGGCGCTTCGCGCCCTTCAGCGTCACGTCCTGCCGAAACGGGCGTGGCTTAGGGCTATAAATTGCGCTCGCAGGCTCATCTTCTCTGATTTTTAAAAGTGAAACAACCAGAGCGCATACACGGCAGGATACGCAGTACTCGTTCCTCTCTCTAGAGAGAACCGAGGTTACGTTAGTAACCGAGTACGTTCTCTTACGACAGATACTCTAGTACTGCGTAGTAAGCTACGCTTTGGGGAATGCAATGTAAAACGCCGTGTATGCCGGGATCCGACACCATAGACCCAGAGCAATCAGCTGGGGTTCATACAGTGCATAATCACCCAGGGGACTCACAGGGAATCCTGAAAGAAGTGGGTTTTAACCACCATCTTCCAAAAATTGGCTGCTCAGAGCAGCCCAGCTATTTATCATAGCCATATATCAGAGACTGAGATTTCAGTCTAACAACATTTGGCCATACTAGACCGATAGTAACCTGGCTTGTAAAGCGGGAACCTCAAGGTTATAAAACCTGATAAATGTAGATGGGGAGGCCCAGCCTGCCTCCATACAAATATCTTGCAAGGCAATCCTACTTGACCAGGCCCATGAAGAAGCCATGCTCCTCGTGGAGTGCACTTTGACACCCAAAGGGCATTGAATGCCTTTGGATGCATAAGCCAGAGCTATAGCGTCCACTATCCATCTAGATAGGCTCTGTTTCGAAGCGGCTAGTCCCTTAGAACGCCCGCTGAACGAAACAAAAAGCTGCTCCGTCTGTCTGAAGGCAGACGAACGAGACACATAAGCTCTTAATGCCCTAACCGGGCAGAGAAAACTCTCGTCCTCATTTTCCCCAGTGACCGGAAGGGCAGACAGGGAAATGACCTGTGCCCTAAACGGTGTATTTAGGGATTTTGGAACATAACCGTGCTTAGGTTTGAGTATAATCCTCGAGTCATTAGGCCCAAACTCCATGCACGTCGCACTCACTGAGAGCACGTGTAAGTCCCCAATGCGCCTCACTGAAGCGAGAGCCAGAAGAAACACTGTCTTAAATGACTTTCATATTAATTGACTTGAAATTAATATCAATCTCCTGAAGAGGCTCAAAAGGATGACCCTTCATGGCGTCCAGCACCGTGGAAAGGTCCCAAATGGGAACTGTGGGAGGTCTGGGGGGATTAAGTCTCTTAGCTCCTTTAAGGAACCGAATGACTAAAACGTTCCTTCCTATGGACTGGCCAAGCGCAGTTTCAGAGAACGACGCTATGGCTGCCACATATACGTTGAGCGTGGAAGGGGACCTCCCCTTATCCAACAGCTCTTGTAGGAAAGATAGAACCTCTGCCACTCCGCAATCTGGGGTTGACACGCCACGAGACGTGCACCAACCAGAAAATACTGACCACTTAGAGGCATAGAGACGTCGCGTAGACGGAGCTCTAGCCTGCGTGATCGTGTTTAACACTCCCTGTGGGAGATCAGCGGATACCCGTTGATGGCCCACACGTGAAGGGACCATAGTTCCGGCTGAGGATGCCAAATCGAACCATTGGCTTGAGAAAGGTGATCCCTCCTCAGAGGCACCTAAGAGACAGTCTGTCTGGTCCAACATTCATTGCGAGTCACCCTCCCTTTGAGCCAGAGCTGCAGTGGACGCATGCGTAGCAGGCCCAGCTGGAGGACTTATGATGCTGAGGCCATCAGACCTAGCATCTTTTGAAAACTCTTTAGATGGAGTACAGCGCCGCAGCGGAAACAGCTGACTGTGCGCTGAATATGTAGTGCGCGCTGTGGCGACAGCTGTGCTGTCATTGACAGCGAGTTCAGTTGTATTCCCAGAAAAGAAATAATCTGTCTGCACTCGAACGTCCTGAAGTTTGAGGAGAACGAGTGCTGCGTCCATGCACTTCGTAAATGTACGGGGTGCTAGAGACAAGCCGAACGGCAGGACTGTGTACTGGTATGCCTGACCCTAGAAGGCAAATCTCAAAAATCGCCTGTGACTTGACGCAATCTGTATTTGAAAATACGCGTCCTTTAGATCTATTGACACAAACCAGTCTCCCTGGCGAACATGCGCAAGGATTTTTCTGGTCGTGAGCATCTTGAACTGGCGCTTCATAAGCGCTCTGTTCAGTTGTCTCAGATCTAGTATGGGTCTCAGACCCCCGTCTTTCTTGGGTTCCAGGAAGTATCTGCTGTAAAGCCCCCCTTCGCTCTGAGCCTGAGATAAAGGTTCTATAGCCCCTTTTCTCAGAAGTTTCTGAATTTCAGCTCGAAGTAGGTGTGCTACTTTCGAATATACCGAAGTCTCGACGCGCGCCGTGTGGCGGCGAGGGCGTCGGCGAAACTGCAGCGAATAGCCTTCTTTTATGATGTTTAGCACCCATTTTGAAACCCCGGGAAGCTTTGCCCACGCATCTGCACGGGTTGCTAGGGGCTGAGTGAGAAGCGCACTTTGATCGACTCGCGATACAGCGGCTTCTGTGAGCTGTGACAGAAATGTCGTGCTCACAACATCTGAGGCCAGGGCCGCGCTGATAGCAGCGGGCAGAATGTCCGCGCTCGACCCCTCTACGGTGGTTAACCGGGAGAGGGAGGGCTGGACGGGCTCCGTAGGAACCGTAGTGCTTGTGTGTGAACGTGGGTGCGGGGGAGCGGGCACGTTTACCACCTTTATAGCATCGCTCGCCTGAGCAGAGCGCCTGCACGCTGGTTTTGTTTTTACAGAAACCATGCGATAAGCAGGAGGTAGCATTAGTGGGCACTGGGTAGTGGGCACATGTGCTACTTTTAACGCGCAATCGAGCTGAGTCGATTTTATGTGCGCGGGCCCTGTGTGTGGGGCCGTGTTTGTGTGTAGGGATGGGCACATAGCAGTGGGCAGTCTTACTACACATGAAACAGCATCGGCCGTGGCCGGGACACCAGAAAATACGCTCTTTAAGGGATTTATCTGGGTAGCCGTGAAAACGACTGTTGTGTGCAGGCAAGCGGGTACTGGAACAGGCTTGTTGACTGCTAAATACACTGGACCAGTCACTTCTCTTGGGACTGGACGAGCGGCAAACTTCGGTGAAGGTCCGGCCGCAGCGGGACTTGAACACCGTCGTTTTCCTAGGAGTGCTAGGATGACTTCGGGGCCTCAGGCTTCAACGTGATCTTCGGCTGCTAGAAGATCGAGAGCGCGGTCTCGAGCTCAGTGTCTGGCGGCGTTGAAACGAGGCGCTGGGCGGAGGCTTAGGCTGTGCACTCTGAGCAGACGGTTTCGCACGGCCTGCTGCAGAGTTGGAGCGCTTCGGGAGGAAGTGCTTCATAGCCTGACTCGCCTTCTGTACCTCAGCGTACCTGTCGGTGAAGTCTTTGACCGAGGTTCCGAAGAGGCCAGCAGGGGGAAAGCGGCGCATCGAGGAACGCGGTGCGCTCCGCATCCAGCATGTCTGAGAGCGTGAGCCAGAGATGCCTCTCAGACACGGTGTGCGCCGCCATGCTCCGTCCAATGGCCTGTGCTGCAGACTTTGAAGCGCGGAGACCGAGGTCTGTAGCACTTCTCAAGTCCGCCACACAGATCGCGTTGGGTCCTTTCTCGTCCATTTTCCGGAGGAGATTGGCCTGGAAGATCTGTAGCGTGACCATTGTATGCAGCGCTGACGCAGTCTGTCCGTTAGCGGCGAAAGCGCGGTGGAGCAGGGATGACGTCATGCGGCAAGGCTTAGAGGGCAGTGCCATCTTAGCACGCCGTCCAGTGGAGGGCGGGCATAAGTGCGCTGCTATAGGCTCTTCGACCGGCGGGAGGGAAAGGTAGCCTCTGTTTCTGGCGTCGTCGACTTCGGAGAAAGCCAGGGAAACAGAAGACCTCGTCCTCATAGAAAACGGGGAGCTCCAAGCCCTAGCGACCTCTTCGTGAAGCTCAGGAAGGAAGGGCGCAGGCTTGGAAGCAGGTAAAGACCGCTCCCCGGGCAGAAAGTAGCCGTCCAGTCGGTTGTGGACGGGCTGCTCAGGCAAAACCCATTCAAGGCCAAGGCTCGCCGTGGCTTGAGTGAGCACGCGAACTAGCTCCACCTCGATGCTAGCTCTCTTTCCCGTCGAAGCACGGACAGGAGGCGCGAGGTCCTCAGAGCTCGCCCAATCCTCACTGCCGGACGCCAGGATAGAGCAGGAATCCCCATCTCGCAGCATTGCGTCGACCTAATCCGCGTCGGCGACGGAAGCAGCGGCAAGCTACGGCCGCTGTCTGTCAGGAATCGACGACGAAGAAGCCGGAGATGTAGCTCGCGGGCGCACCGGCGAGCTTTGACGGCTGGGAGATGGTTCCGGGATCCGCTGAGCACGGCGCTTTTTACAGCGCGGCACTACAGCGGAGAACACGGGCTCTTGGAACGATGCCAAGCGAGTCCGCAGAGTCGCTAATGGCAAAAGTTCACAGTGAGGGCAGCCGCCGTCAGAGAGAGCAAGAGCCCCGTGTTGTTCACCCAGGCAGGAAACGCAGATGACATGGCGGTCCCCGTCGCTGAGTGTGGCTCTGCACGAGCCGCAGGAAGGCATCTTTAAAAAGACGCTACTTTTTTAGATAATGAGTGTGTTGCGCCGGCGAGCACACACTAGAGCAATGCACAAAAAGGATATAGGCGCCGGATAGCGCAGCAGGAAGGCGATGAAGGAGGCGTGGCCAGCAGCTTCTCGACACGTTCCGCTGAGTTGCTTCTTCGACGGCGCGTCTTCTCCTCGAATCCAGCGATGTGATGTCTTCGCTTGAAGGATAAAAAATCAGAGAAGATGAGCCTGCGAGCGCAATTTATAGCCCCAAGCCACGCCCGTTTCGGCTGGACGTGATGCTGAAGGGCGTGACGTCACTCTAGCCCCCAATTTCCACTAGATGGGAAAGCTCCGTGTTCCGTCGTCCGTCAATACCCACCAGGTCCGGAATTGTTGCGTAACGGCTGCAGCCGGCCATGATTGACATGACATTACCACATGATGATTGTTTCTATACATGGGCGTCGGAAGCGAAAAATAAGTGGGTGTGTCTTGTCCCACCCATATACAATGGTTACGACGCCCATGTTTCTATAAACAGAACTACCAAACCAGGAAAAGTTTTCCATCCGGAGGAGTAGAGGATAGAACTCTTTTCATTCTCCGCCCATTATGACGTTTTCAAGGTGTAGTGTAGGGAAATATGAGCACGGTGTATTTTATTTTGAAAATTAAACGGATCTTTTATTTTGTTTTTTTTGCTGGACTTCCTGTCCTGCGTACTCTGCCCTGTAGTGCTGCGGAGGGCTCCGGCGTCCGTCAAAAATAGAAGCTCTGCGTATCAGCTCCGGAGGGCTGCGGATCGCCGGAGTCGGAACGCAGCTGTTCTGCATTCAGTGGAAATACACACATTGACTTTAATGGAAACCGATTGACTCCGCCGCCGTGCCGGAGCCGTAACGCAGCCATTCCGCATCTGGTGGAAATTGGGGGTAGGTCTCGCTCGATAGGCTCAAGCAGTTGCCCGCATAGCAGCCAATCGGTGCACGAGCTGCCTTGCCTGTGTCTGTATGCTGCGGCAACGCGTTTTACATTTATACAAAATTAAGGATAATTTTTGGCTTCAGTATTCTCGTGGAAAAGGATTTTCCCCAAAGCGTATAGCTTGCTACGCAGTACGAGAGTAGCCTATCTCTCGTAAGAGAACTCTAAAATTACGTTTTGGAATTAGCAACGGAGCATGGGTTTAGATGAGCAAGAAATTAGTCCTACATACAAGAGCGTTTTAATGACAAATACTTTACAAACGTCTTGAAATATATCATCTGAACAATGTTTCGAGGTGTGGTAACTACATGTAGTATAAGCGGAATAATAGACTCCAGGCCGTTGAATTATTAGAAAAATAATGCACACCCGAGGTGTAACGGCCACTCCGCTTTGCGTCGTGACCGCATTACCACCTCGGGTGTGCATTATTTTTCTAATAATTCAACGGCCTGGAGTCTATTATTCCTTACTTATTTTTTTCTTATTTTGCAGTCAAAATATATGTTAAAAAAAGTCCTTGAGAGAAAGAGAGAAGCAACACACAAGACCTTTTTCAGTAGCCTAGGTATTTATAAAAAATATATATAAAAATATATAAAAAAATGAAATCCGCCTGTGCAGTAGTATAAGAAAAACAGTCTTAATAGGTAGGCTACATTTAATAGATATTTTGCCAGAAATTAAGTAAAAAAGACCTGCAATTTATTAAGAATTTATAGTGTAAAAGCTGCACACATTAGATTCATGGTACCATGACTACAATTTGGCATGAAGTCTTTTATTAAAAATACGTTTAAAATTAGCGCTTTTGAATAGAAAAAAAGTTCTGAATTGTTTTTGATCTAATGAATATGCTGCGGTGGCACTTGGATAATTTATTAGCTTTCGTCGACAGATCCACGGATTTCAGTAGGCTATAGGCCTATAAACGGAAATAAGTTCAAGGTTTCTGCACATCAGATAACGTCTAATGTCTCATTGTGATGCTTTTGACTACTGGGGTAAAGGCACACAAGTGATCGTCTCAAGTAAGTTCGTTACTTCTTTCACATCTGACATTTTCTAGGCTATACTTGCAATTAAAAAATTACCGTCGTCTGCAAACAAAAATTTGCTTGATATTACTGTTAGAAGATATTCCCATATTGTAGGCATCTCTAGGCCTATTGTTTTATAAACTCGGATTAGTTCGATGTTGCATTAATGCAAACTGTTTTAAATATTGTTTATAGCTGGAATTCATCTTTCAAAACTTAGAGCCTTGCAACATAGGCTACGTAGCTACAACAAACGAATCCTATCCTGTAGCCTTTATAATGCAGATTTTTTTTTTTTTTGAGAAAGTGCTAAATAAATTATTTAGTAGGTAAAAGCGAAACACAAGGTTTAAAAAAAAAAATTTCAGTCCATGTTTAATTATGATAATGCAGAGCACATTCTATTCATCAGAGTGGAAATTAGGCTTTTGTACAATTGATATCAATAATGTAGCGCTGTGATAGTTTCTTCGACTATTGGGGCAAAGGGACGCAGGTGACCGTCACAAGTAAGTTATTTACTGATTTTATCTCGACATTTCATATTCATATCTGCAATTTAATAATAATATATAGGCCTATATTTGGTTTTAATACAGAGGGGCTGAAATATTTTAAGCAAATTAAACAAAGACACCATCAATTATGTTGCTATAAAACTTAATAGATCTGTCGAGGACAATATCGAGGGTATTTCGGCTTTTTAAAGTCTCTGTTTAATTTGCTGAACATATTCCAGACTATCCAAAACACCTAGCTATATTTTAGCACATTTCTCTCTTTTTTAACGTTGACGGTTCAAACAGTATCAACAGAGCTGTCGTATAATAATGAGAAGCTTTCCCATAATAATGACTTGGGTCTACTTTCTCATAGAAACTTTCACGTAATAACCCTAGTGAAAAAAAGTTTACTTTATTGTATATATTCCCTTTTTCAATAGTAGGCTAGCCTTCATTGCAAATATACTAACCAAAATGTTACAATCTGTAATATTATAAGTATTAGCATCATACTTTTACCTATTTTCACAATACAACTTACACACACACACTTATGGTATATTATATATGTTTCGAATACACTCATAATGAATTTGTAATGTACTTGTAACACAAATAAATTACATTTTAATATCACTAATCAAGCATGTAATTAGTCCCTACATTTAAAGTATACTAGGCATGCTATACTTGAAGTTATACCAATTTAGTACACATGAGTACACTAAATACACTTAAAGTTGTGCTTACAACTGACTACATGATTACAACTAAAATAAACTTAGTACAAAATTAGTTGTTTAAATATCACACTTCAAGTTAACTAGGCTAATTATTAACACACTTGAAATATAGCCTACTAAAGTCTGGCTGCAAGCATATATTTTTTTCACCATGATCTCATACAATGAAAAACTTAATCGTAATATATACTGAGAAACTATCTCATAATAATGAATAATGAACAGAAACATTCTCGTTATAATGACTATTTACTCATATTAATGAAAAACTTTATCGTAATTATTCTAAATGTAAACGTTGGCTATTTCTTATCATCAAGAATGTTGTAAGGAAATTACAGATCTTCTCTGGAATAGCAGGCTACTTGGTTTTGTAGGGTATGTCTGACTGAACCAGTGTTATTCCGAGAAAGAAGGGGAAAACTATTTTGCCTGCCATGTTTCCAACCTATTAGCCTACATCGCGGGCTCGCTCTCCCGTTTCATAAATGTATCGGGTCATCTTGCGTTTCAGTTATGGATTGTAGTGAAAATATCATCAGATGCCATAGGAGGATAAATGTAAAATTGTTGCAGCGTTCGACCTGTTGGTAAACCGTTGTTTTTTTTTTTTTTTTTGCGTTAAAACTGTTGTTTTAAGATTTTAGTCAATAATAGCAAAGTTCCCTCTTTTGACGTAATATGTCTGAATGATTGAGGTTATGATGTTAAAGCGTAAATAGGCCTAGTCTGTGGTTAATTTTGAAGTAGGCCTATTAGACAGTTTGATATCGAAGTTATATTAAATTGCTTCAATGAGGAGAATTGTGATTGCTGGTGCTGAGGGGATGGTAGAAAATTACAGTGCGGGAGCTGAGCCATTACTTTTGAATATGAGCAAAACTTTGTGGGTACTCGATTTTTATTATTTTATTTTTATTATTACATTTTTTTTATTTTTTTATTTGAGCCTAATGAAATTAAACAAGCTTAATAACATATAGCTTACTTAAATATTCCCAAATATTGTTGCAAGAAATTCGCTCAAGGGAAATGTGACATCAAAAAGTACCCATCTCATTTGAGATATATTCACTATAATTACTGTTTGAAATTTCAAAAGGGCAATGCAGCGGCGGCTTTCATTTCATGTAATGATTATAATTTTTATTTTTTTATTTTGTGTGTTAATTAACAATAATAACTAATTTATTAATTATTTATTAATGCAGTGTGGGTATTGTTTCCAGATGAAAATGTTTTTTTTGGAAACATTCTGGGGATTCTGAAGCACCTGTTATGTCCAACAGTTCCACTGCATTGTGCTTCATCAGTGTGTATGTAACCTGCATATGTGTTTTGTGTGGTTTCGCCCTTTTAGGTGCAGATCCCAAACCACCAACAGTGTCTATGATGTCTCCATGTAATTCTACATCTGATTCCCAAATTGTTGGCTGTCTGGCTTCTGGGTTTTCACCTGCTGAATCTGTCAGTTTCAAATGGATGGATCAGAAAGGAAATGCTTTGACTGATTTCATCCAGTACCCTACAGTAACAATTGGAGACAAGATGTTGAAAGTCAGCCACATAACTATTAATGAAGCGACATGGAATCAAAATCATATTATGTGTACTGCAGTACACCCATCGAAAACAGTCAATGAAACATTTCTAACAGGTAACAACAGACATTAACAGGATGAACATTTAACTAAACTGTTGTAGTAAAATTAGAGACATTTTAAGATTGCAAATTGTCAGAGGTCCTCAACATAGTTTCATTGTACATAAACCTTGATTCAATTACAGTGAAGACACAATCACCAACCCTGAGCTTGGTTCCCGTTACAACTCTAAAAAGTACATCTGTCATGTGTGTTATTGAGGATTTCTACCCCAAGAAGCTCGCTGTACAATGGAAAGTAAATGAAAACAGCATGAGCCAGCTACAACTGGAAATCAAACTAAATGAAGATACAGGTCTTTACACAGCATACAGTGTTTATAAAGTCAGCAGTGAGACTTGGAATGCAAATACTTCCTATACCTGTGAGGTCACACATCGGGGAAAACTGTTTATTGAGAAGAAGAACTTCAAAGGTAAATCATTTAATGTTGGTTTGCTAGCTCACGCTCTCACTTCTATTTCAAATTCACACACAGACACACTCCTTCAAGCTAGTTCCAATTCACAAATATAAATCCAAATTTACCCATGAAGTCATATACATTCTTACTCCCTTGTAGATAAATTCACACTGACGCTGAAACCACCAATTGAGAGAGAACTATTTGTCAATAAAAAAGTTGTCTTGGAAGCGGTTGTTTCTGGAGATGTATAAAAATCAGTGGAAGAAGCCTCAGTGTCATGCACAGTGAAGAATGTACCTGTATCTAACGACATCAAACCAGGAAATGTCTTTTTTGACACTTCACTGTTTATAAGAATCCACAAATTCACCATTGATGAAAAAACATGGTTTGATGGAGAAATGGTCACCTGCACCATCCATGACAAAAATAATAACAGAGACATCAAGCAGATGATCCATTTTGATAAAGGAGGTAAGTCAATGTTACTTCTAAATAATTGACTGTGTGGCTGTATGTGATGCAATTATAATTTTATGAAAATGAAATACAACCATTTCTCTGACAAAAACTGCAAGCCCACTTGAAATGCTTTCGCTGTCAAAAAGAGAAGACTGTCTTGAAACACTATTGTTATTCATTATTGTTTGATTCTTGTTTATTAAATTAACCTTTATCACTTCCTTTAATTCAGATGGACAGACACCCAATATTGCTATTTACATACCTGATCTTATCAACAAAAATGTCTCTCTGGTGTGTGAGGTCACAAGCCAGAAACTTGGCAATGTCTATATCATGTGGAAAGTGGACAACGAGTCTTACACAGAGGGTATTACCAGTGGTCCTATTCATCAAAAGGATTCCAAATCTATTCTCAGCATCCTGACAATGCCAAAGGAAAAGTATGAAAGCAGCAAAACCACCATCGCCTGTGCAGTCAAACATGCCAACATGGACAACAAATTTTCTCCATTACAAGTGACAACAAGCCAAGGTAAACAGCAAGATTGCCCAGTTTATTAATGCTAACTTTAATTTGTTCATTTGAAAATTCTCCAGTGGTTATGCTCCCTTTTGCTCACTTGTCAGCTTATCTATCTTTGATGTTTTTGTGCATTGGTTATTGTTCTGCTTGTATCACTTTACTGCTTGGGTCAAACTTCAAAGCCAAATTTCACTCAAAACTATGCTTAATTTGTTATCGCATAAAAATCGATATGAACAGAAACATAGTCATCATAATAGTGTGAAAAAAAACAATAGTTTTCAAAAGCAAAAATGTATTCTGACCTGTGTGAGTGTAATGTTTTTGTTAAAATTGTGCATTTACGTTTTGCCTTGTAGCTAAATTCACACTGACGCTGAAACCACCAATTGAGAGAGAACTATTTGTCAATAAAAAAGTTGTCTTGGAAGCGGTTGTTTCTGGAGATGTACAAAAATCAGTGGAAGAAGCCTCAGTGTCATGCACAGTGAAGAATGTACCTGTATCTAACGACATCAAACCAGGAAATGTCTTTTTTGACACTTCACTGTTTATAAGAATCCACAAATTCACCATTGATGAAAAAACATGGTTTGATGGAGAAATGGTCACCTGCACCATCCATGACAAAAATAGTAACAGAGACATCAAGCAGAAGATCCATTTTGATAAAGGAGGTAAGTCAATGTTACTTCTAAATAATTGACTGTGTGGCTGTATGTGATGCAATTATAATTTTATGAAAATGAAATACAACAATTTTTCTGACAAACACTGCAAGCCCATTTGAAATGCTTTTGCTGTCAAAAAGATAAGACTGTCTTGAAACACTATTGTTATTCATTATTGTTTGATTCTTGTTTATTAAATGAACCTTCATCACTTCCTTTAATTCAGATGGACAGACACCCAATATTGCTATTTACATACCTGATCTTATCAACAAAAATGTCTCTCTGGTGTGTGAGGTCACAAGCCAGAAACTTGGCAATGTCTATATCATGTGGAAAGTAGACAACGAGTCTTACACAGAGGGTATTACCAGTGGTCCTATTCATCAAAAGGATTCCAAATCTATTCTCAGCATCCTGACAATGCCAAAGGAAAAGTATGAAAGCAGCAAAACCACCATCGCCTGTGCAGTCAAACATGCCAACATGGACAACAAATTTTCTCCATTACAAGTGACAACAAGCCAAGGTAAACAGCAAGATTGCCCAGTTTATTAATGCTAACTTTAATTTGTTCATTTGAAAATTCTCCAGTGGTTATGCTCCCTGTTGCTCACTTGTCAGCTTATCTATCTTTGATGTTTTTGTGCATTGGTCATTGTTCTGCTTGTATCACTTTACTGCTTGGGTCAAACTTCAAAGCCAAATTTCACTCAAAACTATGCTTAATTTGTTATCGCATAAAAATCAATATTTACATTTACATTTATTCATTTAGCAGACGCTTTTATCCAAACCGACTTACAAATGAGAAACAATAGAAGCAATTAAACTAGCAATAGGACAACAGGATGTAAGTGCTATGACCCTTCACGGTACAATCCAACGCAATTATTATTATTATTTATTATTATTTTTTTTTAGAATAGATAAGAAAGTGTTAGTAGTACTGGATCAAATGCTCAAGTGTTGCCGAAAAAGATACGTCTTCAGCAGTTTCTTAAAAATGGCTACAGACTCAGCAGCTCTGGCTGAGTTAGGCAGATCATTCCACCAGCAGGGAACAGTCATGGTAAAGGTCCGAGAGAGAGATTTCGTGCCTCTTTGAGATGGCACCACAAGACGCCGCTCGCTTGCAGAGCGCAAGTTTCTGGATGGCACACAAGTCTGAAGTAATGAGTTCAGGTACAGGGGAGCAGTGCCAGTGGTTGTTCTGTAGGCAAACGTCAGTGACTTGAATTTGATGCGAGCGGCAACCGGCAACCAGTGCAATTTCGTGAGGAGAGGAGTGACGTGTGCTCTCTTCGGCTTGTTGAAGACCACTCTAGCTGCAGCATTCTGAATCAGTTGCAGAGGTTTGACAGTGCAAGCTGGGAGACCAGCCAGGAGACATTAAAATAGTCCAGTCTGGATAGAACAAGCGCCTGAACAAGGAGTTGTGTAGCATGCTCTGATAGGAAGGGACTGATCCTTCTGATGTTGTACAAGGCAAATCTGCATGACCGGGCAGTGCTAGCAATGTGGTCTGTGAAATTCAATTGGTCATCAATTACAACTCCAAGGTTCCTGGCTGATCTTGATGGAGTTATGGATGACGGGACTAGCTGAATGGTGAAGTTGTGATTAAGTGCTGGGTTAGCCGGGATTACAAGTAGCTCTGTCTTCGCAAGGTTTAGTTGAAGGTGGTGGTCCTTCATCCAGCCAGAAATGTCTGTCAGGCAGGCTGAGATGCGAGCAGCTACCGTCGGATAATCAGGCTGGAATGAGAGGTAGAGTTGTGTGTCATCAGCGTAGCAGTGGTAGGAAAAGCCATGTTTCTGAATCACAGATCCTAGTGATGTCATATAGATTGAGAAGAGAAGTGGTCCAAGCACTGAGCCCTGAGGCACACCAGTGGCTAGATGTTGGGTCTTAGACACCTCACCCCTCCACGACACCCTAAAGGACCTACCCGAGAGATAAGACTTGAACCACTGGAGTGCAGTTCCCGAGATCCCCCTCATCTTTAGGAGTGACAGGAGGATCTGGTGGTTAACTGTGAAGGCAGCAGACAGATCCAGCAGGATGAGAACTGAGGACTTGGAAGCTGCTCTTGCCAATCTCAGAGCTTCGATTACTGAGAGCAGAGCAGTCTCAGTTGAGTGTCCGCTTTTGAAGCCAGACTGATTGTTGTCCAAGAGGTTGTTCTGCGTAAGAAAGGAGGAGATCTGGTTGAAAACAACTCGTTCAAGTATTTTTGCGACGAATGGAAGAAGGGATACCGGTCTGTAATTCTCTAGATGTGCTGGATTTAGAGTGGGTTTCTTAAGCAGTGGGGTTACCCGAGCCTGCTTGAATGCTGTGGGAAATGTACCAGTGTGAAGAGATGAGTTTATGATGTGTGTGAGTGTGGGTATAACAGAGGAAGAAATAGCTTGAAGTAGGTTAGTGGGAATAGGATCAAGCGGACAGGTAGTAGGGCAATTGGAAAGGAGGATTTTGGAGACTTCGGTCTCTGAAAGCAAGGAGAAGGAGGGTAGAATGTGTGTGTTAGCTGGTAAAATGTGTGTGCTAATTTGTGGATTAGTACATTGGCCACTGATGGTGGTAGTTTTGTTTATGAAGAATGTGGCAAAATCATCAGCTGTTTGGGTTGATGAAGGAGGGGGAGGGTTAAGAAGGGTGGAGAAGGTTTTGAAAAGCATGCGAGAGTCAGAAGAATTGTTAATTTTGTTGTGATAGTAAGTCATTTTAGCAGTAGACATGTTAGCAGAGAAGGAAGAGAGGAGGGATTGATAAAGACCAAGGTCAGATTGATCTTTGGATTTGCGCCACTTCCTCTCTGCACCCCTGAGTTTTGCACGATGTTCACGGAGAACATCAGATAACCAGG
The DNA here is from genome assembly GCA_033366665.1 of Phoxinus dragarum. NCBI lineage: Eukaryota > Metazoa > Chordata > Actinopteri > Cypriniformes > Leuciscidae > Phoxinus > Phoxinus dragarum. Next base: position 61,259 of record JARPMJ010004275.1, on the reverse strand, counting down.
GGGCATATGAACAGAAACAAAAATGTATTCTGACCTGTGTGAATGTAATGTTTTTGTTAAAATTGCGCATTTATGTTTTGCCTTGTAGCTAAATTCACACTGACGCTGAAACCACCAATTGAGAGAGAACTATTTGTCAATAAAAAAGTTGTCTTGGAAGCGGTTGTTTCTGGAGATGTACAAAAGACAGTGGAAGAAGCCTCAGTGTCATGCACAGTGAAGAATGTACCTGTATCTAACGACATCAAACCAGGAAATGTCTTTTTTGACACTTCACTGTTTATAAGAATCCACAAATTCACCATTGATGAAAAAACATGGTTTGATGGAGAAATGGTCACCTGCACCATCCATGACAAAAATAATAACAGAGACATCAAGCAGAAGATCCATTTTGATAAAGGAGGTAAGTCAATGTTACTTTCTAAATAATTGACTGTGTGGCTGTATGTGATGCAATTATAATTTTATGAAAATGAAATACAACAATTTTTCTGACAAAAACTGCAAGCCCATTTGAAATGCTTTCGCTGTCAAAAAGATAAGACTGTCTTGAAACACTATTGTTATTCATTATTGTTTGATTCTTGTTTATTAAATGAACCTTTATCACTTCCTTTAATTCAGATGGACAGACACCCAATATTGCTATTTACATACCTGATCTTATCAACAAAAATGTCTCTCTGGTGTGTGAGGTCACAAGCCAGAAACTTGGCAATGTCTATATCATGTGGAAAGTAGACAACGAGTCTTACACAGAGGGTATTACCAGTGGTCCTATTCATCAAAAGGATTCCAAATCTATTCTCAGCATCCTGACAATGCCAAAGGAAAAGTATGAAAGCAGCAAAACCACCATCGCCTGTGCAGTCAAACATGCCAACATGGACAACAAATTTTCTCCATTACAAGTGACAACAAGCCAAGGTAAACAGCAAGATTGCCCATTTTATTAATGCTAACTTTAATTTGTTCATTTGAAAATTCTCCAGTGCTTATGCTCCCTTTTGCTCACTTGTCAGCTTTTCTGTCTTTGATGTTTTTGTGCATTGGTTATTGTTCTGCTTGTATCACTTTACTGCTTGGGTCAAACTTCAAAGCCAAATTTCACTCAAAACTATGCTTAATTTGTTATCGCATAAAAATCGATATGAACAGAAACATAGTCATCATAATAGTGTGAAAAAAAACAATAGTTTTCAAAAGCAAAAATGTATTCTGACCTGTGTGAGTGTAATGTTTTTGTTAAAATTGTGCATTTACGTTTTGCCTTGTAGCTAAATTCACACTGACGCTGAAACCACCAATTGAGAGAGAACTATTTGTCAATAAAAAAGTTGTCTTGGAAGCGGTTGTTTCTGGAGATGTACAAAAATCAGTGGAAGAAGCCTCAGTGTCATGCACAGTGAAGAATGTACCTGTATCTAACGACATCAAACCAGGAAATGTCTTTTTTGACACTTCACTGTTTATAAGAATCCACAAATTCACCATTGATGAAAAAACATGGTTTGATGGAGAAATGGTCACCTGCACCATCCATGACAAAAATAGTAACAGAGACATCAAGCAGAAGATCCATTTTGATAAAGGAGGTAAGTCAATGTTACTTCTAAATAATTGACTGTGTGGCTGTATGTGATGCAATTATAATTTTATGAAAATAAAATACAACAATTTTTCTGACAAACACTGCAAGCCCATTTGAAATGCTTTTGCTGTCAAAAAGATAAGACTGTCTTGAAACACTATTGTTATTCATTATTGTTTGATTCTTGTTTATTAAATGAACCTTCATCACTTCCTTTAATTCAGATGGACAGACACCCAATATTGCTATTTACATACCTGATCTTATCAACAAAAATGTCTCTCTGGTGTGTGAGGTCACAAGCCAGAAACTTGGCAATGTCTATATCATGTGGAAAGTGGACAACGAGTCTTACACAGAGGGTATTACCAGTGGTCCTATTCATCAAAAGGATTCCAAATCTATTCTCAGCATCCTGACAATGCCAAAGGAAAAGTATGAAAGCAGCAAAACCACCATCGCCTGTGCAGTCAAACATGCCAACATGGACAACAAATTTTCTCCATTACAAGTGACAACAAGCCAAGGTAAACAGCAAGATTGCCCAGTTTATTAATGCTAACTTTAATTTGTTCATTTGAAAATTCTCCAGTGCTTATGCTCCCTTTTGCTCACTTGTCAGCTTTTCTGTCTTTGATGTTTTTGTGCATTGGTTATTGTTCTGCTTGTATCACTTTACTGCTTGGGTCAAACTTCAAAGCCAAATTTCACTCAAAACTATGCTTAATTTGTTATCGCATAAAAATCGATATGAACAGAAACATAGTCATCATAATAGTGTGAAAAAAAACAATAGTTTTCAAAAGCAAAAATGTATTCTGACCTGTGTGAGTGTAATGTTTTTGTTAAAATTGTGCATTTACGTTTTGCCTTGTAGCTAAATTCACACTGACGCTGAAACCACCAATTGAGAGAGAACTATTTGTCAATAAAAAAGTTGTCTTGGAAGCGGTTGTTTCTGGAGATGTACAAAAATCAGTGGAAGAAGCCTCAGTGTCATGCACAGTGAAGAATGTACCTGTATCTAACGACATCAAACCAGGAAATGTCTTTTTTGACACTTCACTGTTTATAAGAATCCACAAATTCACCATTGATGAAAAAACATGGTTTGATGGAGAAATGGTCACCTGCACCATCCATGACAAAAATAGTAACAGAGACATCAAGCAGAAGATCCATTTTGATAAAGGAGGTAAGTCAATGTTACTTCTAAATAATTGACTGTGTGGCTGTATGTGATGCAATTATAATTTTATGAAAATGAAATACAACAATTTTTCTGACAAACACTGCAAGCCCATTTGAAATGCTTTTTGCTGTCAAAAAGATAAGACTGTCTTGAAACACTATTGTTATTCATTATTGTTTGATTCTTGTTTATTAAATGAACCTTCATCACTTCCTTTAATTCAGATGGACAGACACCCAATATTGCTATTTACATACCTGATCTTATCAACAAAAATGTCTCTCTGGTGTGTGAGGTCACAAGCCAGAAACTTGGCAATGTCTATATCATGTGGAAAGTGGACAACGAGTCTTACACAGAGGGTATTACCAGTGGTCCTATTCATCAAAAGGATTCCAAATCTATTCTCAGCATCCTGACAATGCCAAAGGAAAAGTATGAAAGCAGCAAAACCACCATCGCCTGTGCAGTCAAACATGCCAACATGGACAACAAATTTTCTCCATTACAAGTGACAACAAGCCAAGGTAAACAGCAAGATTGCCCAGTTTATTAATGCTAACTTTAATTTGTTCATTTGAAAATTCTCCAGTGGTTATGCTCCCTGTTGCTCACTTGTCAGCTTATCTATCTTTGATGTTTTTGTGCATTGGTCATTGTTCTGCTTGTATCACTTTACTGCTTGGGTCAAACTTCAAAGCCAAATTTCACTCAAAACTATGCTTAATTTGTTATCGCATAAAAATCAATATTTACATTTACATTTATTCATTAGCAGACGCTTTTATCCAAAGCGACTTACAAATGAGAAACAATAGAAGCAATTAAACTAGCAGTAGGACAACAGTATGTAAGTGCTATTACCCTTCACAGTACAATCCAACGCAATATTTTTATTTTTTTGTAGAATAGAAAAGAAAGTGTTAGTGTTAGTAGTACTGGATCAAGTGCTCAAGTGCTCAAGTGCTGCCGAAAAAGATACGTCTTCAGCAGTTTCTTAAAGATGGCTACAGATTCAGCAGCTCTGGCTGAGTTAGGCAGATCATTCCACCAGCAGGGAACAGTCATGGTAAAGGTCCGAGAGAGAGATTTCGTGCCTCTTTGAGATGGCACCACCAGACGCCGCTCACTTGCAGAGCGTAAGTTTCTGGACGGCACATAAGTCTGAATTAATGAGTTCAGGTACAGGGGAGCAGTGCCAGTGGTTGTTCTGTAGGCAAACGTCAGTGACTTGAATTTGATGCGAGCGGCAACCGGCAACCAGTGCAATTTCGTGAGGAGAGGAGTGACGTGTGCTCTCTTCGGCTCGTTGAAGACCACTCTAGCTGCAGCATTCTGGATCAGTTGCAGAGGTTTGACAGTGCAAGCTGTGAGTCCAGCCATGAGAGCGTTACAATAGTCCAGTCTGGATAGAACAAGTGCCTGAACAAGGAGTTGTGTAGCATGCTCTGATATGGGCCTGATCCTGCTGATGTTGTACAGGCAAATCTGCATGACCGGGCAGTGCTAGCAATGTGGTCTGTGAAATTCAATTGGTCATCAATTACAACTCCAAGGTTCCTGGCTGATCTTGATGGAGTTATGGATGACGAGCCTAGCTGGATGGTGAAGTTGTGATTAAGTGCTGGGTTAGCCGGGATTACAAGTAGCTCTGTCTTCGCAAGGTTTAGTTGAAGGTGGTGGTCCTTCATCCAGCCAGAAATGTCTGTCAGGCAGGCTGAGATGCGAGCGGCTACCGTCGGATCATCAGGCTGGAATGAGAGGTAGAGTTGTGTGTCATCAGCGTAGCAGTGATAGGAAAAGCCATGTTTCTGAATCACAGATCCTAGTGATGTCATGTAGATTGAGAAGAGAAGTGGCCCAAGCACTGAGCCCTGAGGCACACCAGTGGCTAGATGTTGGGTCTTAGACACCTCACCCCTCCACGACACCCTAAAGGACCTACCCGAGAGATAAGACTTGAACCACTGGAGTGCAGTTCCCGAGATGCCCTTCATCTTTAGGATTGACAGGAGGATCTGGTGGTTAACTGTGTCAAAGGCAGCAGACAGATCCAGCAGGATGAGAACTGAGGACTTGGAAGCTGCCCTTGACAATCTCAGAGCTTCAATTACTGAGAGCAGAGCAGTCTCAGTCGAGTGTCCGCTTTTGAAGCCAGACTGATTGTTGTCCAAGAGGTTGTTCTGCGTAAGAAAGGAGGAGATCTGGTTGAAAACAACTCGTTCAAGTGTTTTTGCGACGAATGGAAGAAGGGATACCGGTCTGTAATTCTCTAGATGTGCTGGATTTAGAGTGGGTTTCTTAAGCAGTGGGGTTACCCGAGCCTGCTTGAAAGCTGTGGGAAATGTGCCAATGTGAAGAGATGTGTTTATGATGTGTGTGAGTGTGGGTATAACAGAAGTAGAAATAGCTTGAAGTAGGTTAGTGGGAATAGGATCAAGCGGACAGGTAGTAGGGCGATTGGAAAGGAGGAGTTTGGAGACTTCGGTCTCTGAAAGCAAGGAGAAAGAGGGTAGGATGTGTGTGTTAGCTGGTAAACTGTGTGTGTTAATTTGTGGATTAGTAAATTGGCCGCTGATGGTGGTAGTTTTGTTTATGAAGAATGTGGCAAAATCATCAGCTGTTTGGGTTGATGAAGGAGGAGGAGGAGGAGGGTTAAGAAGGGAGGAGAAGGTTTTGAAAAACATGCGAGAGTCAGAAGAATTGTTAATTTTGTTGTGATAGTAAGTCATTTTAGCAGTAGATATGTTAGCTGAGAAGGAAGAGAGGAGGGATTGGTAAAGACCAAGGTCAGAATGATCTTTGGATTTGCGCCACTTCCTCTCTGCACCCCTGAGTTTAGCACGATGTTCACGGAGAACATCAGATAACCAGGGGGCAGAGGGAGTGGGGCGGGCTGGCCTGGAGGAAAGGGGGCAGAAATTGTCCACGCAGGATGTTAGAGTGGAGAAAAGAGTATCAGTGGCACTGTTAGTATCTAGTGCTGAGAGCTGGTCTGGTGGAGAAAGTGTGGACGAGACCAAAGAGGATAGACGAGAGGGTGAGAGTGAGCATAGGTTACGCCGAAAGGTGACCTGTGGAGGAGTGCATGTTGTGTTCTGGGCAGGTTGAGGTTGAGAGTGAGGAGGAAGTGATCTGAGGTGTGCAGTGGAGTGACAAGAGCATGGTCAGTGGAGCAGTAGCGTGTGTAAATAAGGTCCAGTTTGTTACCTGATTTGTGAGTAGCAGCATTCGATACTCGTTTGAGATCGAATGAGGCAAGCAGAGTGTGGAAATCAGCAGCTTGAGGTTTTTCAAGGTGGATGTTGAAGTCTCCAAGAACTATGAGAGGAGTGCCATCCTCTGGGAAGGAAGAGAGTAGCACATCAAGCTCCTCTAAGAAACTGCCAAGCTGACCTGGGGGACGATATACAACTACACAATTAATTTTAATAGGACTAGTGATGGTAATAGAATGGGATTCAAATGAGTTGTTACACAGAGGTGGTAAAGTATTACATTTCCAATCGTTTGAGATGAGCAGACCGGTACCTCCACCCCTTCCAGTCAGACGAGGGGTGTGTGAGAAAGTGAAGTTAGTGGAGAGGGCAGCTGGTGTGTCAGTGTCCTCAGGTCTGATCCAGGTCTCAGTCAGGGCCAGAAGGCTGAGACCTGAATGACTAGAAATAGATGTAATGAAATCAGCTTTGTTAACTGCGGACTGGCAATTCCAGAGACCAATAGGAAAAGAGAAGATAGTACTAGAAGACATGGGAAGGGTACGCAGGTTGTTAGGATTGTGCCACCTCCGACGTGTGACATTGGATTTACGAATGTTAGTAATAGTAGGGATTGTGAAACACATGGTGTAAGAGCTCACAAACAGAAAGATCAGTTGAAAGTTGAGTAGAAGAGAGAGGAAATAACAAGATGATAAAACAAACAGCGAGAAAGTAATACTCAAGTGCCTTGTCGGTGTCCTTGCTCGGTGGAGTCGCACAGGTAGAGTCGTTGGTCTTTACACTCTTCGGTCTTCACGCGATGAGGGCTTCACGCCGCCGCGACCGCTACCGCGGAGCACTAAACCTATTTATACACGCCTAACACCTGATTGTTGAATACAGCTGGCCACTCCCCGCAGCGAAACTCAAGTCACGACCCAAACAAATGCCACGTGCGCTCGCGTTTTGCCCGAGTAAAACACAGTAAACAACACAAAGTTTCCTAGCAACAAAGAACCGCGCTCAAATTGACTGAGAAAAGTAAACACTCACACACTGAAGTTCTCTCTTGCTGTTCGAATGCTTCTTCTGACAACTTCTATTGACTAGCTGCTATAAATGCTTAACTGGCTTATGGCCACGCCCCGCAGCGAAACTCAAGTCACGACCCAAACAAATGCCACGTGCGCTCGCGTTTTGCCCGAGTAAAACACAGTAAACAACACAAATGATAATGAATCATTCTTTAAAGCTTGATCTGTCTGAATGATTCATTCACTAATCAGTTCATCTCACTGACTCAATCCAGTCGCTGTGGTCAACAGACACACATGAGGTGAATATTACATGTGGGTCAGTTGATCGAACATAGTGCATGAGTCATGTGACTTTATGGTCCTGTTCACACCTGGTATTAACATGTCGATCGGATCACAAGTGGACGAGGCTAGACTCCGGTGTAAATGGGTCTAAAACGTTTTTGAGCTTGTCCACTTTCGAACACTTCCAGAGTCGGAAACACATTCGACCGGATTACTTTCGTAGTTTAGATGCTCATGTGATCGAACAGCCACAAAAGAACGCTTACTCTCTGCCTACTCATTATATTTACTACTTGTCCATATTTTGTCCTTTAGATTGAAAAATCGGATGCACTAACCTGCCCATAGACCCTCAGAAATCAGGACAGAGGTGGATGAAAGTGGACAAAAGAGACAAATTAAAAATGTGTCTCCCTCATCTGTGATGGGCCAAATGCATCTGTAGGTTGCCAGGTTGAGCTCACAAATGCATCTGTAGGTCTGGGTTGAAATGTATATGATGTGTTGATTGCGCGAGTAGGATGGGTTTCATACAAGATCTGGCAACTGGGCAACCTTGGAATAATATATTGATGTGATTATTCATATAACGACGTTTGGTCCAATCGACCAAATGCATCACGATACCAGGTGTAGACAGGGCCTGGTGCTTTTGCAGCCTTTCTGATGACTGCATTTTTTATTTTTGGGTGTACTGTCCCTTTAATTAGTGAGTATAAATCCGTCTTCAGTGTCTGTCTCAGCTTTCTGTGCGTATCATATCTTTTGCCCATGACACTGTATTTTTCCTCTGTCAGGCCCGGCTTTCTCTTCGACTCATCCACAGTCTCTCTCTCTCTCTCTCTCTCTCTCTCTCTCTCTCTCTCTCTCTCTCTCTCTCTCTCTCTCTCTCTCTCTCGCTCTCTCTCTCTGTCAGGAACAGGCCCATCCCATCCATTGACTCATCAGCACTAGTCACTTATCTCCTTCTCTCCATCCCTTTCCCGGAAGGATAGATCTCTCTTCTCTTCCCTTTGTTCCTCCACTGGGTCTGAAAGTGGCCGAGCCGGCGATGGCACGAGGTGTCAGAGTATTGCAGCAGCCGGCAGAGACACCGAGCTCAGACCCAGACACAGACACAGAGCCATTCATTATTCATAAAGCCCTTTCTAAGAGCGCTGAGGACCGGCGTCATGCAGGAGCTCGTCCCGTACATGTTCACACACACACACACACACACACACACACACACACACACACACACACACACACACACACACACACACACAGAGAGAGATCCATTCACCCGCTAACAAGGAGGCCGCCAAAACAACTGTATTACTAAAGAGAGCTTTATATAGAGAACCATTATCTATCTATCTATCCATCCATCCATCCATCTCTGTCATCTACTTATCCATCCACCCATCCATCCACCCACCCACCCACCCATCCATCCATCCATCCATCCATCCATCCATCCATCCATCCATCCATCTCTGTCATCTACTTATCATCCATCCATCCATCCATCCATCCATCCATCCATCTCTGTCATCTACTTATCCATACATCCTTCCATCCATCCCTCCATCCATCCATCCATCCATCCATCCATCCTCCATCCATCTCTGTCATCTACTTATTCATCCATCTATCCATCCCTCCATCCATCCATCCATCCCTCCATCCATCCATCCATCCATCCATCCATCCCTCCATCCATCCATCCATCAATCCATCCATCCATCCATCCATCCATCCATCAATCCATCCATCCATCCATCCATCCATCCATCCCTCCATCCATCTCTGTCATCTACTTATCCATCCATCCATCCATCCATCCATCCATCCATCCATCATGCCATTCCATCACCTGTCAATGATGTCATATCCACCTTACCCTTGATTTCTGGTTTTACTTCCATAGAGACGATGGAAACATCTAAGACGTTTTAATATACAGTACTATGTGTCTGATTAGACAGGTGAGCCACTGTTTGGACAGAAAACTAATCAATGTTATGTGGCTCAACATGGTTAGTCTTTAACCTTTTTCTTCATTTACCGCGTAAATTCATTAAAGTAACATGTTTTTAAACAATTAAATCCGACAACATGTTGTCAGGTGGCTAACAGCATAATCAGAAAGAGTTTTATTTGTACAGCATTTTCTCCACCATACAATGTTTTCAAAATAATTGCATGATATTTATAAACACAATTCATCCAGCTTTTTTTTATATTATATTCTAATTGAATTTCAATACTGATACCAGCCGCCAAGCAAACGCATGAGTATTCATGTCTGCTTAATATCTGATAACACTTTATTGTGTCGGTCCCCCAACAGATATTCTACTGACTTTAAGTAACTTGGCAACTACAAGTCAACTTATTCTACTATCCTGAACCCTAACACCTAACCCTAACCTACCAGTCTACTACAGTCTACTACAGTCTACTACAGTCTACTAATACTATAATGAGAGTTAGTTGACATGTAGTTACAAAGTTACTTATAGTTAGTAGAATGTGTAAAGTGGAACCGATTAATGTTATAACAACTTTCAGCACTTACGTTAAAGTATATTTTAGTGTGTTTGTTTTGATCAAGTAAAACACTGTTACCCCAATTCTAACTCATCAGATAAAGTGATCTGTAAAGGTTCTTTCATTAAATTAAATAAAATCATGCGAATTGAAGTGATCAAACGTAACTCTAGCAAAGTTCAAGTCAAGTCATCTTCATTTATTTAGCGCTTTTAATAATGTAGATTGTTTCAAAGCAGCTTTACAGAGATAAACGTATAGTTTAAGGTAACAGATTGTTTTGTCTTTATAGCGGTTCTTGAATAAAGATATTTTCCAGCTAAAGTTAGTTTTGATTGATTCACTTCCGTCGCAACGATCATTAGTTATTAAATTAGGGTTCGCTAAGACGACACCGTTCTCTCAATATATGTGTGCAGGTTTTTAATTCCCTACAAACCAAGCCTTAACAAACTACTTGTCTGGCCTTAAAAAAAATTTGACAGAGTTTTATCACTTCGGGGTAGATACGCGAAACCGAAATTATCCCGACAACGCTTTATCTGTAGAGTGGTAAAAAAATCCTTCACAGGGAAGAGACTAGTTGGCACTTCAGCACTGCGTTGAAGGGAAGAATAAGATGAATGTTAAACGTAATCGTCATTTTAATTGTAAAATAGGCATAAACAACATAACAAAAGGGGCTGTAGCATGTTAGCATTATGAAAACAGCAAGATAAAATGTCCCAGGTGCTCGGCACCGCGCTTCATACCACAGTAACATTAATAAAACTTGAAAACATTAGCTCATCAATGAACATGATTTCTGCTTGAGTCCCGTCAGATGACAGTAGACGATGATTCCACATTCACTCACAGCGTCATCAAGCTAAGCTACGCTACTGTTATTGTTTTGAACAAGCGACCTCTAGTGGCCAAACTTAAATACTGTGCCTTTAACGACAAATCATTACTACCTATCCTCTGAAGTGATGTTTAAGTTATGTAAATATATAACCAAACATTCATGAGAAGTGCAGAATATACTGTTAGACTGCAATGGTGAAGCGCACACACCATATTTCTGGTTTCATTTAAACATCTCTTTGCAGTTTATTTTTCCTTTTTCTCTGTACCATGATTCAGGGATACAGATAATTATTGCAATTACTCTGAAAATATGACTATTAAATGTACATGAATTTAAAGTTGTCCGTGTTCCAGAGGCATTGTGAGCCGTGAGGTGCAGATCTATCATATAGACGTGTCATATTTCACATCTTTCAGCTCTAATAGTCGGCTCTAAAAGTCACTCTAATAACGGCACTGAAAGCATGTTTGGCAGAATGCCGATGCCATTGAAGATTTTCAGTGGTGATAACTAACTGTGAAAGCGGGGAGCAGATGTTCAGCTTTATAAAACTGATCTTATATTAGTGATCATTTGTTATTTTGGAAGCAAATCTCAACCTTTCCAGAAGGAACACACACACACACACACACACACACACACACACTGTATAAAGACATTGTAAACAGACTGTGTTATGAATATTACTGACATAAACTTATTGTATTTTATTTGTACAATAAGCAGAATACAAGATTGTGTTGGTGGATGTGTTCGGGGAATTTGCCTGTTTAAAGACTCAACGAATCAAGAAAACAATTCGCAACGACTCGAAAAAAGATTCGTTCATTTTGACGAACGAGATTGAACTAAAGTCAGTAAAATTATCCGAACTTCCCATCACTACTTTAGACATTCTACTAACTATAAGTAACTTGGCAAGTCAGCTAATTCTACTAACCCTAACATACCAGTCTACTAAAACTCTAGTGAGAGTTAGTTGACATATATAGTTTCAAATTAATGAGAGTTAGTTGAAATGTAGTTGCAAAGTTACTTATAGTTAGTAGAATATCTAAATAAAGTGTAACTGAGAAGACTTCTGTGCAATCCCACAATTAATTTGAGTCCATACATGAATAATAAACATAAAATATGTACTTAGTCCAGCAAGCACATTTTAGCAAAATTAGTGTTGTTTATGGAAATAGCCATGGATCTACTGTTATCAAGAGGAGGCGGAGCTTAGCGAATCATCAAATACTTGCCGGACTGACAGGTGACAGTACAATTATTGTCAATTAATCTGAATGTTCTTCATAATTCAACACAAATCATTATGAGTTTATCACCATCTGTAACCAGCCCACATCTACACTAATAGCCCACTTCTAACCAATGACAAATTAATTTGGACTTCATCTGACATGACATCTCTGTCTGAAAAAAGGTGGACAAGGCTAATAATGAATGCTGTTGATATAATTGCTGCTCTGCTTGTACTGTGACACTGAGGTCTGCTGGAGTCAGAATGAGTTTCTGTTGTTCTTGTGCTGAGCGACGCTGCTCTGAATCACTCTCTATCAGCAACATGGACTGGCCCTGTACAGTAGAAGAAACTGAACCTGGCGTTGAGTATTGCAGTGCAACCAGACATAATCACACACTAAAGCATTTTATGCTAGCTGGCTAATGTAACATGAATTAGGCTATTGAATCAGCTAATCTTCTGGCACAAATGCTAAATCAATCAATGAATGATGAATCAATGAATGATGAATCAATAAATGAATCAATGAATGAATCAACAAATCAATGAAATGAGACAATTAAGAATCTTTGAATGAATTAATGAATCAATCAATCAATGAATGAAACAATGAATCAATGAATGAATCAACAAATCAATGAAACAAGTCAATTAATGAATCTTTGAATTAATCTTTGAATGAATGAATCAATGAATGAATCAACAAATCAATGAAATGAGTCAATGAATGAATCTTTGAATGAATCTTTGAATGAATGAATGAATTAATCAATCAACGAATCAATGAAATGAGTCAATGAATGAATTTTTGAATGAATATTTGAATTAATGAATCAATGAATCAATGAATGAATCAACAAGTCAATGAAATGAGTCAATGAATTAATATTTGAATGAATCTTTGAATGAATGAATCAATGAATGAATCAATGAATCAATCAATTAATCAAATGAAGCTGTGAATGAATGAATAGCATATGTACAGCATAAATTGTCCCTGTTGGGTTTTAAATTCATTCAGATACCTTATTTGTAACGCTAAAAGTGTAATATTAGTGAATATCCCCAGTATTTGACATGGAAGTGTTCCTGGTGACGTTGACCCCAAAACTACAAATGCTAAATGAATCAATGAATGATGAATCAATGAATGAATGAATTAATCATTGAATTAATCAACAAATCAATGAAATGAGTCAATGAATGAATCTTTGAATGAATGAATGAATGAGTGTAATATTAGTGAATATCCCTAGTATTTGACATGGAAGTGTTCCTGGTGATGTTGACCCAAAACTAGTAACAGAAGGATAATTATAAATCACAGATTTACACACACGCCGAGCTCCTCCAGTTGCGTTAGTGGATCTGAGCCCAGTTGAACACATGCCAGTGCAATGAGTGATTCTTCCGTTTGAAACCATGACGAAAATGAACCGTTGACTCGGAAACTCGTGACAGTTAATGACTGAATAAATCCCGTGATGCTAATAGCCTGTCAGCGTCTGCCGCGTGTCGCTGCCGAAGAGACGCTCGCTGCAGATGTAGTGTGTGTTTTAGGAGGTTAAGCGGGCAGATGGTTCCTCAGGGGACGGCTGGATATATTGTTGTGATTGTGTTTGCAAATAGACTCACCTTTGCCTTCCGCTCCTCCATTCAGATTACACCGCAAGCATTGATTCAGCAAACTAACAAGTCTGATAACGGTGTCACCGCCTCTCGGAGGTCTTGCTAAAGAGGGAAGGAAGGAATGGATTGGAAGGGAGAGGATGATGGAAAGAGTGAGGATATATGTGTGTGTAAGGCTGAGTGTGACGAGTTATGTGGCAACACTGATAAATGGTTGTGATGCGTGACGTATGAGTATTGTCTCGATATTCAACCGCTGTATTATCTGACTTGAGGCTTTTAGATGCTACTCTTGTTGGTTCATTTCTTCTTGAGAGAAGCAACTGAGGCTCTGCTAGTCTAAACTGTTCAATCTAAAGCCTCCAGAGACACACTGTAGCAAAATTGCAAGTTATTTAAAGCTATTAAATAATACATACATTTCACTACATATGTGTTGAAACTACACATCACAGCGGTTCTGGCGGAGAAATGTTTATTGGATCTTTTTTTATTATTATTTGATTATTTACTTTGTCTGGATTATGTAGTTTACTGCCAACTGAAAGTTTGTGTGTGTGTGTGTGTGTGTGTGTGTGTGTGTGTGTGTGTGTGTGTGTGTGTGTGTGTGTGCGTGTGTGTGTGCGTGTGTGTGTGCGTGCGTGCGTGCGTGCGTGTGAATTAGTGCTGGGCAATGATTATTCGTGATTATTCGTATCCAAGATAAAAGTTTGTGTTTACATAATATATGTGTGTGTACTGTGTATAATTATTTTGTATATAATTACACATTCATGAATGTATATACTTAAGAAATATTTGCATGTATATATACTGTATATTTATATATAATTTATATTATATATAAATGTAAATATTTTAAATAGATACAAAACATCTTATATATACATGCATGTGTGTATTTATATATACATATATAGTATATATATATATACATATATATATATATATCTATATATATATATATATATATATATATATATATATATATATATACAAATGATATTACATTATTACAAATTATAATAATAATTAATTCAAATTAATAACTATAATAATAATTACACACACACATATATTATGTAAACACAAACTTTTATTTTGGATACGATTAATTGTGATTTATCGTTGCCTTGCACTAGAATTTATATATCTGTATATGAACTTGTATAAACATGTTGAAATTTCAGCGTTCATGTTTCTCATGAAAGTCAAACCCAGAATGTCCAGCATTTCCAGTTCCATCCTTCATTTTGAAATGTTGCAGCCTTGAAACCCCAACATAGCAGTGGTGCAATGTTTTTTTTTATTTATTTTTTTATCCCAAAGCAAAATACGCATAAATATCCATATGATTTTAATAACCAATGACTCTAAAAAGAAAATACATAATCAATACCAAGGCTGTGGTTTCTGCGGGTTAAGAATCCTTTAATCTCCCTCTTAAGTCTTTTAACATCCTTTCAAACATGCATAAAAATTCATAACATAAACTGTGAATAATGTTCCACAACCCAGCTGATTTTAAATTGCAACACCCCCTGTGATTTATCTGAATAATAATACACAAAATCAAAAAGCTTTGTTCTCTTGATTAAGCAAACTGAACAGCGTGACTCGTGTTTCTCATTCAAGCAATCGAGTCGATGTGATGTCTCATCTGGACGCCCTCCTGGCTCCTGCCACCATGCCACACATCACTGATTGTACACCGTTACCTGGCCGTGTCACGGTCATTCTGGCCATCGAGGCCTTGAGGACGTCCAAAACAAAAAGGAGAAATGGAAATAGATTTTCTGCTGCTTTGCTTCATGCCGTATAAAAGCAGCTCTGAGAGAGAATCAAATAAATCACTGGCTTTCTTTTTTCCCTTATTTGTTCAGAATGCTGGAGTTTTCACTTCAGTGTGGTAGAGCAAGTTACATTTGTTGGGTAATGATATATGGGATTTGTGAAATGAGAACGCGGAAGCTTAAACAGATGCAGTGTGGGCCAGAGAAACAAAGCCAAGTGCCAGAGACACATCGATCTGACGGTCGGCGGGATCAGGGAGAGAGAGGAGTCTTGAATCTTGAATCTTGAGAGGGGGGGTGAGGGGGGGGGGGGGGGGGGGTTGAGAGAGAGGGGGGGGGGTTGAGAGAGAAGGGGGGGGGGGGGGTCTATGAACGAGAGAGAGAGAGAGAGAGAGGGAGAGAGAGAGAGAGATACAAACATTCCCTTTCAAAAATAAAATGACAAGCACTTCACACAAAATGAAGAGACTGATAGTTTCATATTCTATCCAAGACTTTGCATATGATTTCTGGATGACGCTCAGTGTCATGTTTTCCACTTCTGAGATTTCACACCAGTATCTCGCATTAGTTATCGTGTGTATTCATGCGTAAAGCACGGTTCTCACAATCTGCATATGTGTGTGAAGGTGTGAACATTAATTACTGCTCAAGAAGACAACCAATGTATTAATAGCTGGGGGTAAACTTTTAATAAAGACGTAATTATTATTATTTATTTATTTTGATGAAGTACAGAAGCTAAGACACTTACATATTTATCCAAGGACAACATAAGTGTGTTACCTTGATCATCTTGTTCAAATCATTTCCACTCGTGTTGCATCGTTTCCTTCTTGAGCATCAATGAATGTTTTCAGATGTTGTTATCGTTGTCTATGAATCCCTCATACAATTTGCTCTCCATGTCAAAAGATGAATCTTAACATTTTATAGTCCCCGTTCAAAGCCTTCAGATATCTATGTAGTCAATATTGAAATAAAATGTAACTATGCAAAAATATAAATACGTTTTTTTTTCCCAAAAGTCAGAGAACTCCCCTGCCGTTATGTATTTTATGGCATTGGGTTGAAGGAATGGTCTATTTCATGACGCAAATCTCTTCGAGCATCTTTAATTCACCTTTGGCTAAGCCCCCGCCCCCCCTTAGTTACTGTTGCTACGTCCGTCAACTTCATCTGGGCTCTGGTTTGGTATCAACATGGCTTATGCTGTGACGCTCTTCCTGCTGAACTTTTATCAAACTTTTATAAAGCAGCAAATAAAGTGTCGGATAGAAGTAGGCAGAAGGGGCTCAGTGTGCGTTCGAAGGCTATATTCAAGACATACCGGAGAAACGCAAGCAACAACAAGATCCAAATAGAGGCAAAAGCATAACGGTCACAGTCAAAACATGACCCAGCGCATTATATCCTAATGGAGACGGAGACTGGGACTCACAATATCAGGAGCAACACTGTTCATACAGAGCTGGTCTCTATTCACTTCTATAATCGTTATTACAAAGCAAACGGACTACGCGAATATAAAGTTGTATTTATTAGCAGCGTGTGCTAGCGTATCAACAATTAGTGTAGAGAACCGAAATCATGACCTAAACCAGCATAAAAACTGTCTAACTAGTGTAACTTCACAGTAAGGTTAAAAGCTAAATGTATCTTAGAGACAAAAGTGTGTTGTTGATCTTGAGGGGTTTCGCTAACTGAGGACGTCCACACAGTTTAATCCAAAGACGACACTTGTCAGGATTTGACCGTTTTGGGAAGGGAAAAAACGGACCCCTCAACCTCTCTGGGAAACGCGTATCTGTGTTACAAATTCCCCAGACACAACGCTTAACCATATTTCTGATAAAACTATGACGGTAATAGCCTGCCCAGACCAAAAATATGAGACGCCGGTGTTAAAGTCAATGGAGCGCTGTGAACAAGTGTCGGACCGCTGTGGAGCTCGTTCTTGGCTGCGCTGTGATTGGTCAATCTACATTCTAGGGTGTGGCTTAGCCAAAGGCGAATTGCATTACCTCCAGAAACAGTGTGAAAATCCAACTTTCTAAAGCTCAGTTGGCAAAACACTTACAATTTGTTGGCCATTTCCAGTACGTCGTCCAGGTTATACATGCAGAGAGATAATCACTACCCATGAGCCCTGTGTGTGCGTTTTCTCACATCCATACACATTCACACGTATAAACACAGCTTCACAAGTATTCACAGAGTAACACATGAAGGGATTTAAAGGATGATGAATGTGTCAGGGGAAGAGAAAAATGCATGCGACTTAATTAGTGACTAATATGCTTCTATTATGTCTTTTCAAATGTGCTTCCCTGTCTTACTTCCAATTATACTGTCAGCCACTGAGAGCCGCGGTGGGTTTCATCATTGTAATGCACAAATTACTCTCTTTAAGCCACCATCAGGTAGTCTAAATAAACTCCCGACTGTTTCTTCAAACACAGAAAAAGTCGGTAATGAAAGTGGTAGTTACGGAGGATTTAGTATATTGCAAGCTGTATCATGAAGTCAATGTGAAAAATATTCAAATTTTAAGTATTAGAAAATCCGTTGGAAAATGCAGAGAACATCAGTTATGCGATGCGAGTGAAATTCAGATTACTCTGCTCGTTCTCTAAAGACTGGCATAAGCAAATGCATCAACCAATAGTGTGCATGCTCCAAATCTGTTCAGTGAACACTTCTTTCACCGATGAAATGACTTCATTATATAATCATGAGGTTCAATGCAAGGGAAGAAACCACAGCACATGCTGACAGTATTAAGATGTCTTGAACCTCTGAGATAGGCAATATAGTATATAGGCAAGAAAACACAATTTTGGAGTAAGGCTGACTTTCGACAGTCATGCCATGGATGTGCAGTGACTCTCTTTGCTTAAATCTTTATTTGATGAGCCTTTAGTCGTCATCATTCAAGGCAAATGGGATTATTTTAATGGGCAGAGCTGATTCATTGTATATACTGTACCTTCTGATTCATTTATGAATAGTGTTGCATACCGTCTCAGACTTTATGGTGAACTAGTTTGATAGAGGGCTGCATTTCTCTTTGTGAAAAACAAGGTACTGGGAAGAGGAAACCACAAACACATGTGACCCTGGACCACAAAACCAGTCACATGGCTCTATTTCTGGAAATTGATATCTATACATAATATGAAAGCTGAATAAATAATCTTTCCATTGATATGTGGTTTGTTAGAATAGGACAATATTTGGTCGAGACACAACTATGAAAATCTGGAATCTGAGGGAGCAAAACAATCGAAACATTGAGAAAATCTCCTTTAAAGTTGTGCATTTATGTTCACGATTGTGCTGCATTCACTCACGAAAATACTTGTTTTATATATTTACGGTAGGAAATGTACTAAATATCTTCATGGAACATGATCTTTACTTAATATCCTAATGATTTTTGGCATAAAAAAAAAAAAAAGATAATTGTGTACACTCTAAAAAATGCTGGGTTCAACCCAATCTTGGGTCAAATATGGACAGACCCAAACGTTGGGTTGAATTTTTAAATTACATTTTTAACCCAACGTTTGGGTTTGTCCATATTTTACCCAAAATTGGGTTGAACCCAGCATTTTTTAGAGTGTATACAATGTACAGGGTCACATATAGTCCTATTGCAAAAAGACAAATATGCCTCTTGTTTCAGGCCCTCGGTGAGAGTATATCCACATATGCTTCTCAGAGACTTTGCTAGATTACGCACAACACATGAAAATCATCATAGCCACCTAAACACATCATTTATATAGAAAGCAAGAGATCGTTACATAATCTTCACAGTAGATGTTGTATATCTGCATATGCAAATGTATTGCTTATAACTTATTTATAGCACATGTATAACACTAGTATACGGTCAGAATTCAAAAGTGCATGATTATTTCATTTTAAATTACTGTACACTCTAAAAATGCTGGGTTGTTTTGACCCAATTTTGGGTCAAATATGGCCCAACCCAAATTTGGGGTTAAAAAGGTAGTTATAAAATGTAACCCAATGGCTGAGTTTGTCCATATTTGACCCAAAGTTGGTTGAAACAACCCAGCATTTTTTAGAGTGCGACAGAAATAGCTATGTTACATAATCTTCATAGTAGATGTTTTCTCTCTGCATGAAACATTTTTTTTTTTTTTGCTTATAACACATTTATAACACCAGTATACGTCATTATACGGTCAGAAATGCAAATGTGATTATTCATTGCAAATGACTGGCCGCACTCGAGGACAAAACAAGAGTTGTTATAGAAATGCTCTAAAAAATGCTGGGTTGTTTCAACCCAATTTTGGGTCAAATAAGGACAAACCCAAACGTTGGGTTAAAATGTAATTTAAAATATAACCCAATGGCTGGGTTTGTCAATATTTGACCCAAAATTGGGTTGAAACAACCCAGCATTTTTTAGAGTGTACAAAATCTTCACAGATGTTTATACATAACACACATGCAAAACACATTTATAATACATTTATAACATCATTATAATGTCAAAGATGCAGAAGTGTATGATTATTCTTGAATAATTGTCAGAAATCAGGGGCAAACCAGTTATGTTACATCAAGTTATCGCTATTAATCTATTGCATTGCTTATAACACAATTATAACGCATGTATAACATTATTACACTGTTAAAAGTGAAAAAAAATCATGATTTCTTCATTGTGAATGACTGGCTGTACTCATGGACAAAAAAATAGCTATGTTACATAATCTCATAGTGATGTTTTGTCTCTTTTTAAGAAATGCACTGCTGATAACACATTTATAACACATGCATAACACTATATTGTCAGAAATGCAAAGCACATCTGCTTTGAATATCTGGCAGCACTCAGAGACATTGATGTACTGTAAGTAATTCTTATGTTCAACAATTAACGTGTGACTTGTTTGCAATGAATAATTCATGTATAGCCTAAAGAACCTGTGCAAGCCACCTGGTAATAACACAGAGAAAATGACATCAATTAAACTAAATTAACCCTATTTCAAACAGTGATGAATACGTGCTCACATGTGTATCCGGCCGGCCGTGCGCCTCAGGTAAAGCAGTCAGCGAGTTATGTAAAGGGGATCCGCAGATCACAGAACTGCTCACTGTGCCATTAATAGCCAGCAAACCCACATCCCAAGTTAGCCAAGCCTATATCTAAAGATAGCCGGAGCATATCTATAGCCGTGGCCCACATAATTCTTCAGCTCAGCCGTACTCGGAGAGTTTGAAATGACTACAGCCACGCTTCTGTGAGGCGAGAGGAAAAATAATGACCCGCTTTTGATTAGTAGCGGAGGAACGCATCACAGGAGCCGTTGACTGACACCCATTATCCAGCTGTGTTTTCTGCTTCTGCTTCTCCAGCTGTTGAGACGCTCGTCGCCCCGCTCGTGGTGTGTGTGTGAATATGCAGCATGTGCTAAGGTCTGCTTGAAGTGTTATTCCGGAGTCTAGATGAAAAGGAGGGGTGTTGTGTGCTTAATGAACGCCGGAGCCCGTGCTCCCATGTATGACGGGATAATTAGCCGCTAACGGTCGGGGGGAGCACTTCAAACACACACTTCACACACTCAGCACGGGATGAGTGACACATCGTACCAATCAGGTCTGCGTGACCCAGATCATCGTTAAAGCTCTCACGCGGATCCCAAAAAAACTTGCTCTCGTTTGAAATCTTCTGCATGACATGATTCAGTTTTCCTCTCACACGTATACAGTATTGAGGATAATTTACTCCTGGCGTCAGACAAGCTCTGAGTGATCATGCTTTATTTCAATAGTAAAGACACACAGAGTTTCATTGATGTGCTTTTTTAGAAAAACTAAATCTCATCTCAACATTGTATTGATTGGTTATCCTCTTATTAATCTAAACATCAACATTTGTGAACAATTCATCTGTGAAACATTCTAAATGTCAATTATACAATTATTGGATTATCAAGGAACAGAAGGGCTATACTCATTTTTATTTTTTGTTTTCTTATTTTTTTTAGAATCATTTTGTGGTGCGCCGCTTTTGTTGTTATTAATGTTTTTTTGATATAAACAATCAAAAAATGGCACTATATATATATATACATCATATATAATCATAGCTGGGTTGATATACAGTACAAGTAAATCACCCAAATCCCATTTCAACAATGTATTAGACAGTTATGATTTATCAATACCGATAATGTGTTATCTATACACATCAACATTTGCTGAAACTCAACAGCTAATTTGTGAATCCTTTAAAATATAGAACTTATATAATAGAGTTTATAGAATTCTAGAATCTATATATGTTGCAATTTAGCAGTGAACACACACTGTTTATAAGAAACACAAAGCAAACCATTTTTTTGTGATTTGTTTGTGACAAACCATTCGTGATTGTGACATTATTTGATTGTTTATATGCCAATATATTGCCGATCAGACACACGTCTCAGTGTTTCATTCTAGAAGGATCCATTTTTTTTATAACAGATGCCTGAATGAATGATTCAATGACTCACTAAATCATTAAATCATAAATAATAAATATATAAATGTAACAAACAGTTTAGCATATAAATAATCATCATTAACTTAACTTAATACCCCCGGTTTCACAGACAAGGCTCAAGCTAGTCCCAGACTAAAATGCTTATCTTAAAATATGTCACGGTCATTGTTTTGTCTCAAGATTCACACCAGTAATGTTTATTATGTCTAAGGCATGTTTATAAAAGCCACTTAAATGCCCTAATTCGCCTTTGGCTAAGCCACACCCTAGAATGTAGATTGACCAATCACAGCGCAGCCGAGAACGAGCTCCACAGCGGCCCGACACTTGTTCACAGCGCTCCATTGACTTTAACACCGGCGTCTCATATGTTTGGTCTCGGCAGGCTATACCGTCGTAGTTTTATCAGAAATATGGTTAACCGTTGTGCCGGGGGCATTTGTAACACAGATACGCGTTTCCCAGAGAGGTTGGAGGGGGTTGTCAGTTTTTTCCCTTCCCAAAACCAGTCAAATCCTGACAAGTGTCGTCTTGGATTAAACTGTGTGGACGTCCTCAGTCAGCGAAACCCCTCAAGATCAACAACACACTTTGTCTCTAAGATACATTTAGCTTTTAACCTTACTGTGAAGTTACACTAGTTAGACAGTTTTATGCTGGTTTAGGTCATGATTTCGGTTCTCTACACTAATTGTTGATACGCTAGCACACGCTGCTAATAAACACAACTTTATACTCGCGTAGTCCGTTTGCTTTGTAATAACGATTATAGAAGTGAATAGAGACCAGCTCTGCATGAACAGTGTTGCTCCTGATATTGTGAGTCCCAGTCTCCGTCTCCATTAGGATATGCGGTGGGTCATGTGTTGACTGTGACCGTTATGCTTTTGCCTCTATTTGGATGCCTTGTTGTTGCTTGCGTTTCTCCGGTATGTCTTGAATATAGCCTTCGAACGCACACTGAGCCCCTTCTGCCTACTTCTATCAGACACTTTATTTTCTGCTTTATAAAAGTTTGATAAAAGTTCAGCAGGAAGAGCGTCACAGCATAAGCCATGTTGATACCAAACCAGAGCCCAGATGAGTTGACGGACGTAGCAACAGTAACTAAGGGGGGCGGGGCTTAGCCAAAGGTGAATTGAACTATAAGGCGTAATCTGTCTTAATCTAAACCCTGTCTGTGAAACCAGGCCATAGTGATTAGTTCGTCCCTCATTTTAAATATTTGCCTCATATTTTGGTTGTTTTATTGAACTTGTAGGGTCATTAAAACAAATATTCCCTCTGACATCATTTTGGCCACTACAGTATTTATATAAAATATATATTTATAAATGTATATGATTTGATTGCTTCTCATTTCATCTGAAAAGTTTCTGAAATAAAGTAGGTTGTGATTGGTTTCACTGCATGTGTTTCTCCAATAAAGCCCTGCTGAGAGATATTACAGTAACACTGCTGTCCTACGTACACTTCTGCAATCCTGAAACTTTGCGCATTGATAATTGTGGGCATTTATAGAGTTCTTCAGTACAAAGTGTTGTTTTCATGCTGTCTATGTCTCAAATATCCAGCAATCCGTCTACTTTATGAAACAGTGTACACACACCAAAAGAAAAAAGAAAAAAATAATAATTTCCATCAACTCTAAATAGATATTGAAAAAAAAGTTTGTCAGGCAAAACTTTTCAGGCCCTGAATGATCCATTATGTAATATTCAGCCTCTAGCGTGAGTTTCTCCAGAATCTGATTGAAATGTGAGCACGATGGTAACAGAGAGCTATTAAAACCGCCTCTCCATAGTTAGAGGCCGAATGTGATGATTAGGAACTGCAAACAATTACTGCAACCGCGTCACATCTGCTTTCAAAGTGAACCGTTGGTAAATATTTCCTTAATGTATTTCGCTCATGCAGCGATTCAGACTTTCAAGCTCAGAGAAATCAATTCATCGTCCTCCCTCGGTTTAGTTCACTTCGGATGCACGCGGGATGTTCTGCTGGCGGATTCATCATCCTTATCGTTATGAAATTTGCTTAGGAAAAAAATTAAAATAATTCAGATACTCAGTCAGCTGATACTGTAAATGAATATTACAGGTGATGTCCTAGAGCAAGAAAAGGTAGAGTCAACGAAGAAATAATCACAGCTGTCTCACGGTTCACGGTTATCGGGATATAATAAAAATAGATAACACAATATTTTGGCGTGTAAAAATAAAATTAAAAACCAAATAATGCTAGTCATGAATGGTTTGTCACATAAATGTATAAATACATTTATATACATAAATGTATACACAAAATAAATTATACATATATTTTTATACAGTTGCATCATTATATTATTTATTATTTACAATTAAACTGATTGTAAACCCAAATAAGTTGGCAAAACTCAAAATATTTCGATTCTAAATAATCGATTGGCTCAATTTTTTAAGTTATGAAATTCAAAGTTTAAGCAGAACTAGCAGATGTTTATTTTGTACTTAGACATTTTAATTGGTCTTAACTTAAAATGTTTGAGTACACTAATTCATACAATTAACTTCCATGTAATCTCAATGTGAACACTTTTATTAGTATAAACTTTAATAAGCTAATCTGCTAACATGCTAATTTGAAATCATATTAGCAATAATATGTTATACAGAAGCACTTGCTGTATGAGTGCAACAATTTAAAGGTTTTATTCACTCTCAAATCAAGCTCATGCTCCACTCGTCACCATGAGGGTAATATCCCAAAACCAACATTAAAATACATTCTTCTAAATTAGCATAACACAACATTAATCTACTAAATCTCCCACTTAACATTAATCTTGCACAAATAAACCATTATATTACACTTAATTTTAGCATTTACTCTCCCTTTCGAGTGCCATCGGCAAAGCATGCTGGGAAATAGACATCCCAGCCGTTCCAGTGAAACTTAAGTTTGTCTAAATTAAAAGAAATGATTCATGAAACTCAAAACAATGAAGCAGTTCAGCTTACTTAAATATATCAGTTCTGTGAACTAGAAAGAAAAATAAAGTTCTAAATACTCTTAAAAGTTAATTTGACTGAACTAAATTGTTTGTTTTAAGTTTGTCCCACTCAAACCAATTAATTAATTGTCTGGCAGTAAACATATTCAATACAAATGAAAGTGACCCTAAAGCAGGACAGAGTTCATCTCACACACACAGAACAACAGCAGCACGTGTTTGTTTTTCTGCCTCTGCATCGCCTCTCCAGTGTGTGTTATTCACGGACCAGCGCAGACGACATTTAGCTGAGGCTCTGGCAGGGAGTCAGCTGTCACTCGTAGGAATGCTAACCTCTATATGCTAGCTCGCGCTATACCTGCAGTTCCTCAGAGGCGGGAGAGAAGGGAACATATCAATATTATTGAGGAGTACACCTCGCGTAAACCTCCCAGCTCTCCGGAGGAACCACAGCAGATCTCTCGAACAGGAGTGCTTATAAAGAAATACGTTCCATTCATTGATCAACACTCCATATACACGTTTACATTTAGATATTTATCAGAGGTCACTAAATCCCATCTCAGCAATTTATTAAACAGTTATGCTTTTAACAACATTTCCCAACAGTTAATCTGTGAATGATTTAAAAATGCAAAATTTACAGAATAGCATTTCAATCATTTATATAAGTTGCAATTAATCAGTAAACACACACACACACACACTGTTAAAGAACGTGAGACATTCTGTGATTCGGTTGTGACAAACCATTCGTGATTGTGCCATTATTATAATGTATAATCTATTAGAAACACTTTACAATAGACTATTGAGTAACACTTTACTTGAAGGGGTGTGCATAAGACTGACATGCAGCTTCATAATCATGACATAACACATGTTATGAATATGAATATGATTTTATGCATGTTTATGACAACTGTCATTAAGTGTCATTCACTTAATTATGACATTTTTAATGCAAATATGACATTGTTTGAGATGTCTTTGTCATGGCAACTTGACATAAACCAATACATCATAACCTGTCAGTGTCTTTGTCATGACAACTTGACAATACCAAGACAACATAAATTGTCATTAATATGTCATAAACATGACAAAGCAGATTCATTATCAAACTTAAGAAACCACTTAGCATTATGGGTTAACATTACAATATTTTTTTATTTTAATGACAAATTCAATGTGCACCACTGTAGTCGAGGTCATGAAAAACATTCCTGACACAGTTATAATGTCCTCATGACAGCCAATGTCTAAACCAACTAAATGACAGTTTAATGTAATGTTAACCCATAAAGCTCAGTGGTTTTTAAGTTTGATCATTAATCATGTTCAGACATATTTATGACAGCTTATGTTGTTTGGTAATGTCAAGTTGTCATGACAAAGACACTGACAGGTTATGATGTATTGGTTTATGTCAAGTTGTCATAACAAAGACATCTCAAACAATGTCATATTTGAATTATAAATGTCATAATTGAGCGAATGACACTTATGACAGTTGTCATAAACATGCATAAAACCTCCTTCATATTCATGACATGTGTTATGTCATGTCAGTCTTATGCACACCCCTTCAAGTAAAGTGTTACGCGCTATTGAGTGAATGATTCAATGACTCTCTCATAAGGAATATCTCATCTGTGTAATTGACTCAATTGGTGAGTAATCCGATTAATGAATGATTCCGTGATTCACTTGCAATGTAACTGCAGACAGAGCCTATTTTGGTGCAAAGTAACTTGCCATATTGTATCTAAAATGTAAGTCAATATTAACTTGCTAATTATAAACGTACAGTTTTTAGAAATGCAGAAAGGCCAGTTTGGTGTCATTGGCAACACCAGAAATAATCGTTCCACACTGCAGCGCTCCTGGATCTGGTGTGTAATTTAGCGTCAGTGAGACGAGCGTCCGCTGAACACGGAAGAGGAATATTTCCTGAGTTGAATAATCCAGCTGCAATCTCGTCCATTATGAGGGCCGAGGCCGACAAAGGGATGTGATTTTTACCTATAGACTGTAATTACTATTGCAGGTTCTCATTGTGCTCCTTCCAGTTAAAACGCAATGTGTCCCAACGCTAATGACTTCTTCCTGATGTGTTCATTCATCCTTTACACTTAGGCAATCTGTTTACCCCAATAATTTACTCCACAGCCCACTCGCTCTCTCTGCGTCCCGGAGAAAGGCGCGGGGATTACTGCTCATTGTAGCTGCGTCGAGCCATCTGTGACCTAGAAAGCTTCTGCAGACCCTGTGTGCTTGCGCTGCTATCGAGTTAAATTGCTCCGGGAGCTGTTGTGGGGTGAGGGCGATGTAGGCAGGCTCATTTGAATGATTTTGTTTACCCCGAGGAATGCCTGCTCCGTTCTTCCAGCGAGCCGCGGGAACCGCTTCCATGATTACGCCGCACAACGGACATTATCAGCCAAATTAGCCGTTTTTTGTTTCTGTTAGCAGTTTGTGTTGTACCTGGAGGGGGGAGGTGGAAAGGTGTAATTTGTGCAGTGTTAACATACTTGCTTCTGCCTGTGTTAAATGCAGATAGAGATCCGGCCCGACACAGCAGGTCGGCTCAAACAATGCATTTAGATGGCTTAAAACGGGACTGCTGTAAAAAAAAATATGTGAATAAGCATGCATAAAATTATGCGTACATATAAATCAAATATGAGCAAAAAATGTAAAAGTAGTATCAGTCAATAGCTAATATTAAGCAATACAAAAAGTAAAGTTCCAACGACCAAAATAAACTGTACATTTCCCAGCATGGGAGCAATAAATCAAGATTATTTTTTTACCAGATCTGACCTATAAAATGACTTGTGCTCGATTGCATGCCATTTTTAAACCTGTTAATTTAGAAGTTATCAGAAGAAGCACCGATTGATGACCAATAGCAGATGAAGGATCTTTGACATCTATGGAATCTTTCTAATGCACAGAAGGTTCTTTATAGTGAATAAAGGTCCTTCAGATTATAAACATCTTGGTTTTGTTTTTGGGCTCTACTAGAACAGGTTTTCCTGCATGAATGTTGATTATTCTCCTCATATTCTCCATTGTTGCGGCTCCTCTCTTCCCAGTCTGTCAGTACAGCTCTGTTCACTTCCTGTCTCTATGAAGCCCCTCCTTCTGAAAAGCACACTGTGTGCTCTGATTGGTCGGCTGGAGCATTGTGTTGTGATTGGTCGAGCGCTTCGAGTGTGTTTGGGAAATGTCCCGCCCCTTACCATAACCGCCAGTTTAACACACTACTAACTAACTCAACCAGGCCCCGCCCCTTTATTCTGCGTATTAATTATTATAATGAGGAATATTGTGACGTGTTCGTTCCCGGAAGAAACTCAAGACTACAATGGAGGCGTTTCAGGAGTCAGAAACACTGACTCTGATATAGAGGAGAACTGGAGCTTTACATGATCACACTAAAGAAAGATGAATATGGAATAAAGCACAATAGGTCATCTTTAACAACTGTTCACTAAAGGATTCTTTCCGAACCAAAAATGTTCTTCTATGGCATCATTGCGGCAAAAAAAAACTCTTTTGGAAACTTTATATTTTATGAGTGTACGTCTGGTGCCTCTAGAGGCTCAGAAATTACACACTTCACCTTTCAATTGAATTGGAAATAACTTTTACTGACAGTGCACTTGTTCCTGTGAGGATGTGCTGCAGTTTCCAATTAATATTAAAAATGGCATGAGTCATAACGGACCTAATATTGATAAAATTATTCTCCTCTCTTGGATGACAGGGGTTTGTGAAATGTGTCTAACTGTGCCAGACTATCCGAAAACATTGATTGAATTAAATCTGCTTTTGCGGGACGAGTAATCTAGTAAACAAAGCTATCTCATCCGCCCTTGGGCCAGCAATTCATCTCACATCCGACACCTCAGTGTGTGTTTTTAAGCTTCCCACCCGTCATCCGAGACGCCATAGCATAAGTTACACTGCTCAGGCAATGACATGATTATTATGAACCAGAAATAAGGTGCAAAGACTGAAATATAAGAGGGAGAAAGCAGAGCAGTCTTTAATGATGCTTCAGAAATCATTCTGAGATGATGATTTGATGGTCAAGAAACATTCTGATTGATATCAATGTTAAAAGAGAAAAGTTATCATAAGTAGTTATATGATATAATTGGACAATGACAGACAGGGTTGGACAACTAACGGGTGGCAGTGATGATGAGAAACTTATTAAAAATCTGTCACTCACCATTGATTGGCATAATAAATGTGACATCTCTCACTAAAGAGGTTTTGTGAGGGGCTTCACTCATGTTTCTCCTGCTATTAGTGCCGTTCATTGCACAATATTGCTGGGAAAACATCTTAAAACAATGGGGGGTCCAGTCATAAATGAACTCTACATACAAATAACATACAGTAAACGAAGCAATTACATGAAGTCAAGCTGTCATAGTCCATAAGCGTCTGAGCAAACTCAATAACCGGCTTTTGCAGCACATGCTTAAACATAGTATCAGCCGTTCAGTCAGTGATTACAGAGAGAGATGAGAAAAGTGTCTCGGGCAACTCATCTGGTAAATCAGTGAGCGGATCACGGAAACACAGGCCCTCCTCTGGCTTTCACCGCGGTGTAATCAGGGATTTAGAGCTCCTAATTGCTCCTTTGGAGTCATGTGCCGGATAAATGAATTAGATTTTTTAATCCCTCATGCCAGCAGGGCATTTTCATCTGATCCTTCTGTGTTTATGCCACAAAGTGACAGGGAAAAAACACACCTAAACCGAGAAGCCATGTTACACAGCTCTGAAGAACATTTAGATACAATTCTCCTCAGTTTTAAGGCCACAGAATTAGCCGGTATTCAGATCTTAACTGCACTAACGACTGAGAGACCAGCATTGGGATAGAATGTTGGGAAATTAATGTAAAGGTCATTGGAAGGTTTTTTTTCTCTCTCATTAAATCAACAGCATGATTTTAGCATTCAAATCAGAACCATTTGGACCGATATTACAGATAGTTTCCAATTTGTCAGCCAATATTTGATTGGATATGCATTGTGCACGGTTATCTAAAGTTAATAATTACATAATATTGTAATCTTTTGCATATCTATCTATCTATCTATCTATCTATCTATCTATCTATGTAATTGTGATCTATTCAAATTTTGCTAAAAACAAAAAAAATTGCATGGGTTATCTGCCATGCCATACAAATAATAATTGCTTTGTCAGTATGTGCAATAATTTAATCTTAGGTTCTGAAACTGATCACAATTTAAACACCATTTTATATATATATATTAGTTCAGCTGTGTGGTAAAAATATTCAGTAAAGAAAAGATCATAAATGTGCATTATGTCAGACAGACAGACAGACGATAGATATATAGATATATAGATAGATAGATAGATAGATAGATAGATAGATAGATAGATAGATAGATAGATAGATAGATAGATAGATAGATAGATAGTGCAGTTGAGATCCAACTTGTAATATATCGCTGGGCGAATCATAAAATCCCACGCTGGGAATCACAAAATAATTGTGCAAATGAATTTCATATACTGACACTTCCATCGAATATTGTGTTGGACAACGAGGGCCCTGCAAGTCAACTCAATTCCAGTTTTGTTCAAACAGTTTAATAAAATGAATCATGATCCTCGGATCACTTCAGCGCTTTCCAAGAGGAGCTGAAGTTGACCAAAGTTAAATGAGACTGACCTTCAGGGTGATGCTAATGCATCTTTGATGATCAAGCAGCGAAAGCCATTATTTCAACATTCTCTCTCTCTCTCTCTCTCACGCAGGTGGTGGGTCAGATCGACAAGCTCACATCTGACTTTGACTTGGACCTGGAGCCGGACGACTGGACGGTGGCGACGGCGAGCAGCACTTCGAGTAGCGAGCGGGGTTTGGGTGAGGCCTTCCGGTTGGACTTCCTCGGCCAGGACATGCTCTCGGACAGCTGGGACTTCTGCAACTTCTTGGAGTCGGCGAACCGGAAAGCACACAGGGATGAGCCGGACGAGGCCCAGACGAGGCCCGCGACCGCCAGCGTGTACTCGCAGATGAACGGGGGTCTCCCCGTCCCAAACGGACCTTTAATCATCACGCCGGACTCCTCCAGCGAAGAGGCGTCCAGCTCCACGCACAGCCAGAAAACCTCCCGGACCTCGGGCACTCGAGAACGGGTCCGCTTCAGCGATAAGATCCTCTACCACGCCTTGTGCTGCGACGACGATGAAGACGAGGAGGAGGACGGCGGCGAGGAGGACGAGAAAGGCGAGTGCGGGACCCCGGATACGGATAGCGAGCCGAGTCCGTTGGCTAGTTCTCCGATCCCGCCGCTATCCTCCTCCGATCTCTACAATTGCCGGGAAACGGCGTCCGCGGGCCCGTCGCCAGTGAAGCTGTCACTGATTGGCTCTTACACGCTACCAAGGAAAGGTCTTCTAAACCCGGGCTGCCGGAAAAAACTGTTACGCAACAGCAGCACACAAACGGTCTCGGATAAGAGCACTCAGACTGTACTGCCATACGTCCCCGCCAAACAGAAGAGCAAGGACCTCTGAGAGAACAGACAACTTTGCATATACGAAACACGAAGGAACTGAGACAGGATTACAAAGAACTATATACTATTTAATATTAAATACATAGATAATAGATTAAAAAAAAAACACTAATGAATTACTAAATAAATTATATATGGGAAAATTTCAAGACTTTTGTCCTGCATGAAACGCTCTCGTCTCTTTCTTCACATTATCAGAACTTTGATTCCTGTGAGCATTATTACGCTTACGGTTTATTAATATCCACATCTTAAAGTGTTCATACGGCAAGTTCAGAAGTTCAAAACTACATTACTGATTTTTTTGAACGTTTTTGAAAGTCTCTTCTGCTCACCTGGGCTGCATTTATTTGATCAAAAATACAGCAAAAACTGTAATATTGTGAAATAATATTACAATTTCAAAGGAAGTTAAACTATTCTTAACTTTATTCGGTAACACTTTACAATAAGGTTTCATTAGCATTAGTTAATGTATTAACTAACAGGAGCTAACAATGAGAAATACATTTGTTACTGTTTTTGTTAATCTTTGTTAATGTTAGTTAATAAATAAAAAAAAAACAAGAAGGAACTGAGACAGGATTACAAAGAACTATATACTGTTTAATAATAAATACATAGATGATAGATAAAAAAAAAAAAAAAAATGATATATGGGAAAATTTCAAGACTTGCTAAAATCATTTTCAAAACTACACTATTGATTTTTTTTTACGTTTTTGAAATCTCTCTTTTGGTTTAAAGTCTTTATTGCTTATCAAGGGCTGCATTTATTTGATAAAAAATACAGCAAAAACAGTAATATTGTGAAATAATATTACACATTCGATGGAAGTTAAAATGGGAATTTTTAGGAATACAAAATATTCTTAACTTTATTCGGTATCACTTTACAATAAGGTTTCATTAGCCAGCATTAGTTCACTACATTAGTTAACATGAACTATGAACTGCACTTCTACAGAATGTATTAATCTTTGTTAATGTTAATCTCAACATTTACTAATACACTAACAAAATCAAGAGTTGTATTTGTTAAAATAATGTATGCACTGTTAACTAACATGAACAAACAATAACAGCTGGATTTTCATTAACTAACATTAACAAATACAGTAACACATGTATTGCTCATAGTTAGTTCATGTTAGTTAATACATTAACTAATGTTAACAAATGAGACCTTATTGTAAATAGCAATAAAGAAGAATTTTAGTCTTGTAAAATTGTATTCAGCAAGCTGCATTAAATTAATCCAAAAGTGACAGTGTAAAGACATTTAAAATGTTACAATGTAAAGATTTCTATTTCAAATAAATTATGTTCTTTTGATTCATCAGAGAATCCTGAAAACATTGTATCATGGTTTCACAAAAACAGTTTTTAATGTATTTTTGATCAAACAAATGTAGCTAGACGTCTTACATTAAAAACAATCTTAATTATTCCAAACATTTGAATGTAAGTGTAAATCTGCACAGAGTCAGTAAATCTGGCGTGTTTGAGGACCGTTCTCACAGTTCAGAGCCTTTGGTTTGTACGGATGAGGGAAGAGATAAAAACTGGCGTATGTTGAAGAGCTGCTTTCCTCTCTGACATTTACTCGGCTTCTCGTGCCTCTCTCCTCTCGGCGGGGAGGTCGGGGTCGTTGGGGGGGACGCCGTGAGTCTCGGTGCACAAAGCCCAGATGCGAAAGGTCATGTCTCCCCATTCTTGTGCCCAGTGGGGATTGTGAACTCAATAGTGCTGTGTTTTATTCAAAGGGATGTTGCCAATAGCACAGCTGATCGATCCCCGTCCTCGTCTCCCGGCTTTGAGGGTCTTTAACAAAAACCTGCCTCTCTGTTAGAGCTTCTGGTATTTACTCTACAGTGCAAAACAATCCTGCGGTGGGAAGAAATGTTGAGTGGGTGGAACAGAGAGAGAGCGAGAGAAAAGAGAGAGAAATTATACATTAGAGGAAATGGAAAGGCAAATGAAGGGCAAAGTAGCCCAGCAAAATGAGTGTTTGAAGACAGATTGTTCTTAATTACCCCCTCAGCGTAATCGTTTACTCGGACTCATCTCCCGTGGGAGTAGAGACGGTCAGGCCGATAGATCCCGGACCAAAACCTCCGTCTAATGGCCTTCCAAACACACTTCTTCCTTTTTCAGGACAAGACGTTCATCTTGTGAATCCTGAAGGCGGGTCACGGGGTCAGATTGTGGAGTAATATCAAGCTCGCGGATTGATGGCAATTGCTGTAAATCAAGAGGATTCTGTAGGCCGGTGGTTCCCAAACTGGGGTGTTTGAACAAAATGCAAAGTTTAGTTTAATTTAATCCTATCCCAACTTAAAATAGTATTCAAGCCGAGCATGTGTTTCTAACAGGCGAAACGTCACTTCTAGTGTTAAACAGCAAAAGGGTAGTGGTGTAAAAGGTCAAATACATGACGTCCAATCAAATTACCCCATCGTTCGCGCTCAAAACACACAAGCAGCGTTTGTGTAAAGGTTGCGTGCAGATATGTACTGTATATAACAGTGTTTTACCAGAACAAATGTAGACACAGACTGACACATACAGATCGGTTTCAGACAAACTCTTCGATACAGAAACAAACCCTGTGTGAGTTCTTGTTTTTAATACGAGCAAGAATGCAATTTCCCCGAATATCCACATGATTACAAATGTGACATTGATTTTATACAACAGTTCAAACAAACAAAAAGGTAACAGCAGTGTTTCGTCAGTGAACAAATCTGCTGCTTTGAACGAAAGAGGAGAGTAAATGATTCAATGACTCATTCGCTAATGAATGAATGAATGAATGAATGAATGAATGAACGAACGAACAAACGAACGAACGAACAAACAAACGAACAAACGAACGAACAAATGACTCACTCATTAAGACAGTGACATGCCGCTACCTACTGGCAGGTTTAGTTTAATATTTAAAAAGTATCACTTTGTTTTTACCATCATTTCATATTTCTCTGTTGAATATTGTTTATTTAAGACATTATCTCATGACATTATTTATGCCGTTGTAATTGCATTAATGCACCTGTGAGCCGGATTAAATGCCTCTAGCGCAAAGATGATTCATTTGATTAAATGTATTTGATTTAGTTTAATGTAGTGCTTTATTATATTAATACTTAAATTAATGGAGTTTTAATAATTTGACATAAAACATGCCATACATTTAATAGGGTTAGGAAAACTTTGCCTTTATAAAGGTAATAAATGCACCTTAAAATCATTTTAAGGGAAAAAATATTGTCCCCTTATTGTTTAAATTTTGTTAAACAGCAAACATGGTGACGGCAAGCGTAGATCGTTCAAATCTGAGGTGTGGCGCATTTTGACTTTCCGAAGACTAAAAACTAAAGCGGTGAGGTGGTAATAGGCTAAACTAAACTGTGTGCAGACACTGCAAGAAGATGTTAACATACACTAATAGCACAACAGACATGAAGCAGCATATATATAACCCTGACCACAGCTCCAGTCCTCCGTCTGCTGGTCAGAAGATCAGGACCACTGACCCGGGCCATTGGGAT
Organism: Phoxinus dragarum; assembly: GCA_033366665.1. Taxonomy (NCBI): domain Eukaryota; kingdom Metazoa; phylum Chordata; class Actinopteri; order Cypriniformes; family Leuciscidae; genus Phoxinus; species Phoxinus dragarum. Next base: position 26,224 of record JARPMJ010004275.1, on the reverse strand, counting down.
CACAGTGCATTGGAGTTTACGTGGCACAAAATATGAGTCTGTTCTCTGTCGTAGAACATTACTCCTCATCTGGAGGATACGGAGGGGACATGGTGCTGAATATGAACATTTTTTGGAGGAAATGAAATGGGAGGAAAAATAAGCCAATGCTTTTGCGTTCTCCCCCAAGAAACTCTGCGTTCGTTCACAGACTTTTGTGTTCCCCTGAGAAAGTGAACCTAAAGTGTCTTGAGGGAACGCAAAGCATTGCCAAATAATCTTTCCTCCAATGTCTTTTTATTTTTTTTTCACAATGTCCCTTTGGGGAAGGACCAGCAGAGAAAGGAGAAAGTTGTGATGTTCCGGGAACCAGGTATTGTATTTACTTCATTTTTATTTTACCATCTCTTTCTCTACAAGTGTACATGGAATGAAAAAAAAAATGATTTGTTGATTTGTTAATTTGTAACAATGGCAAATTTTTCTAAATGTGTTCCATTTTTCTAACTCCTGCAAGTGTAATAAAACAAGTTATAACAAATAATATTAAAATATTGCCTTTATATAACAATGTAAAACCCCTGTCACTGTTGTATTGGGTTTTACGTAGACTTTATTATTTCTGTTCCTCTGACAGGAGGAGGCGGAAGAAAGTGCCGGTGGATTTGAAATTTCAATTTAGTTTTATCTATTTTATTTGACATATAAGAAAAGAAATATGCAACATTGTTTTATTATACTGAGAAATAATAAAAGGATACTTTGTCATTAATAATGTCTTAAATCGTATGGTGACACCAGTATTGTGGACTGCATGGTGAGTTGAGTTGCACCCCGATGACTCTCTGAAGAGTTTGGGAACCACCGCTATGGGCCGTGAGGCTCTGTGTCATTCTGTGTCGCTTAAAGCGGCTTCTTTAAAGGTACAGGGGCCGATGAACTGCAGAGGAACGTTCCTGTCGAGCGCTAAAGCCAGTGAGAGGTTATCAAGAAACCTGCAATTTCAGTCTGCACTAATAAAAGAAAACCGGCATCTCAAAAGAGTTCTGTGTCAACGTCTATCATACAACTTTATTACTAATGTCTTTTTTTAAATATATACCATGGTTTCGGATTCTGCCAAAATGATTGTCCGTCCAATTGGTAACACTTTACTTAAAGCCTTCATGTATAATGGATCATTCATAATGTATATTATATCTTTTCAGAAATAATTGCAACCAAACTTAAAATGCATTATAATACGATTCCTTGTTACGTCTGAAATTGGTTGTGCGTTTTAATGCATTTTACTTATAAGTAAAGGTGTAACAATGAATAGATAAGTGTCCAGGTATTATGACAATTATTCATGAGGTCATATAATTAGTAATGCATTAAAATGTTTTTAAAAAGACTCTGTAAAGTGTTACCAAAAACTCCAGTAACTTTCTATTCACTGACATCATGAAGTGTGTTTAATTTGGTATTTTGGTAGACTTTGGGATTTAATTAATGTAAGGCACATTATTATGAAATAATCAGTATATATTTTTGGATTGCAGTCGAGAAGACAAATAATCATCAAGCAACGGCAGTAAATAGACACGGCTCACGCTGGCAAACTGAGCTCGACGTTTTGTGCACATTTCCATTCATCTTGTGTGTTTAATGTTGGTGAGGCTTTGTGGAGAAGGACGCATTGAATAACAATCAAAGGATCACACCCCGCTGCTCCATCTGCCATTTCCTCAGTTAGATTGAAGACCAACAGGTCATCACACACATTAACATAAGCAAGCAAAGCACGGCTGAGAAGAAGAAGCCATCTATCAGGAGAAAAACTAACCCAGAGATGCTTCACCTTCACAGCCTCGTCTTTTCCACAGCGAGCGAGTGACGTCCTCTCTGGTTTTACATAATGCCATTATCTGATCAGATCGCATCGACAGCTTTGTCTTTTAATGAACCAGCTCGGGTTGGTACTTGAAGAGCCAAACGACTAGTAAAATGTGTTTATTTTCAACTGGGCTGTATGATGTATGACAGTGTGTGTCTTTTTTACATTATTGTGTGTGTAAAAGTGGACTAGATCTTCTCCAGCCAGCCATAAAGCGCCAGTCTGCCCACCAACAAACAAGTTCAGTGGGGAGCGAGAGGGATTATTTAGCCAATTAAAGAGGATAATGAAGTGGATTTGCTGATACAGTCTTATTGGAGACTGCAGTCCAAGAGACGGGAACTAATAAGCCTTCAATCTGAGAGCGTAGCAGAAAAGTGGAGAACATTTTTAACTACTAGCAGACAGGCTTTCAAACGAGAGCATCGCACTGCCTCCAGGACATCATTACTTCATCCCTAAACAGAACAGGGACATTTCATTAGTGTTAAGACTTGTGTTAGATGTGTATTTCTGTGTGTGTGTCAGGGGAAAACTCTCTGATACACTCGACGTCTACACGACGGCGCTCTGGACAGTCTCTGAGGCTTGCGATAATAAAACATTTTTGGTCATTTACTGGATTTTAAAAGCTTTGATGAATAATTTACCGTGCTTTCTGTCGTTTGGACAGAAAAAAAAAAATACAACAAGTCCTTCCTACTCAACCATGTACAGCCTGACGTATAAAATAATAGTCAGAAAACACAATATGTTTTTGTTTTTTTAAATGGAACAGTTTATTGAACCTTTATAAAACGAGAACACAAAGCTCATGGCCGAAGTGGAAAAAACACCCCAATTGTATGAAGAGGCTCAAGCTAAAATATGCAACTTGGTACAGATGCTGATATTTATAAGGCCAAAAAGTAAGATGCAAATTCTGATAGTCTGTAGTTATAAATGATAATGCAATCCAATACACTGATTATTGAGAGAGAACACACTGACTATTGAGTGATTGAGAGAAATAAACGTTTCTCAAAAGCCTGAAGGATCATAATTGATACTCTCATTTGTATGGATAATCAAGTACATGTCAGTTGCTTCAGTCTAGTAAGTGTTCATCTTGAAGTATTACTAACAATGTAAAAGATATTGCTGCATTTACTTAATACAAATCAGTAAAGATGTCACAGCAGAAACACACGTGAAGGTGGATTTTTGTGCAATTATACTTTTACTTGCTACAAAAGTGTAAACTATCAATCAGACGAGAGAAGGCATGCAGTAGATTGTGTGCGACAGGTTTATCAGCAAAGTTTTGATCATGTTGATCATTTTGAGGCCTTGGAAATTCATCAATCAAATACGATACTATAGCCTTTTTAGGGTTAAGAAACAGTAAAGGAGGATTTGAAGTAAGTAAAAAGGCAAAAAATCCTGCGAGAGACGTGAGCAAGGATTTGAGAAGAGAAAGTACAGATTTTAAATGCTGATCAGTGCGAAAATTAATGAGATATTAATTAATAAAGCGGGTGACTACACTCTAAAAAATGCTGGGTTGTTTTAACCTAATTTTGGGTCAAATATGGGCAAACTGAAACGTTGGATCAAAAATGCAATTGAAAAATGTAACCCAATGGCTGGGTTTGTCCATATTTGACCCAAAATTGGGTTAAAACAACCCAGCATTTTTTAGAGTGTATATTGCTTAACCACACTCTGTTGGTTTTTCATATTACTAAAAAAAATATACACAATAATTAGACAGAACTAGTAAGTTCTTATGATACTGTATGGATGTCTTCGTGCATGGATATGATACAAATAATAAAGCATGATAAAAATAGAGCATCTCTTCAAAGTGATGGATTATTATTTGTA
>JARPMJ010004275.1:10000-17500 GCA_033366665.1 Phoxinus dragarum | reverse complement strand
ACACACTCCTGCCCACATCTATGTATATTGTCAAATATTATTGATAATTGTTAATGTGCATACTGTGTTATAGCAAACTCGTATCCAGTATGCAGTTCAGTCTTTAAGGGGTTAAACTTTTATGGACTTCTTATGATTTTCCACAGTGCAGAAAACATGGATGGAATCACAGAATCTAGTCATAAAACTATAATTTACTGTATAATAATTTCATTTTATAAAATTGTTCTCAGATATACACACAGAAACTCAAAGGCCAAAATAAAAGTTTGGTTTAACTACAATAAATTATTATTGAAACACATTACTATCGTACAGTACAATGTAGTTAATGTGCTGGATTATGTGCTTGCTTTTTAAAGAAAGCGCCTCGGTTACGTGTGTAACGTGTGTAACCCTGAGGCGAGGCACGTTACGCCATGACGACGGACTGGGGTTCACTCAGAAAACCGCTCATCTTCGAGAAATACAACGAGCCAATGGCGTCACTGGCGTAACTCGTAGTGACTACGAAAGGGAACTTTAGTTTTTTGATAATAGACTTACATTAAATCGTAAAGCACAGAATCCATAAAAATGTAAGCAGACAGAATTTATGGGGAAAAAGTTAAAAAAAAAATCATAGGATCCTATTATTGTAAAAATTACAAATTATTTATTAAATTGTTAAAGCTTAATTAATTAAATTGCACATATTTTTGGAATAAAAAAAAAATGTAAACGGAGAAAAATAAAATTGAATTTGGGAACAAATTAAATGGATTTTATGGGTGATAATAATGGAGACTGGCCAGTCTGGTCACTCCAGAAGATTTCTTCATGATTTGAAGACTCCTGATCTCCTGATATCTCGACTCGAGAGCCGCCAGCCTCCCGCCATCACAGGCTCACTGTCTGAGTCAAGGCCACATGTTGAGAAGACTCAATCAATATTATTTCATGTCTCACACACTCTCAAAAATCAGGCAATAATGATTCCCTGGACGTCCTGTTGTTCAATCACTCCTGAGGCGCCGGAGAGCGTCCGCTCGAGGAGTCTCTTCCTCGGGATCTCGCTTTATTGGCCGGTTGGAACGTACTTCAGTTCTATTCATAAAAGGACATGCCAAGATTCTGTCATCGTGAAGAAGTGGAGAGCTAAAAATGAACTTTAGTGCAGGACTACTATAGCAGTCCTTTAAACAAGTCCACAGGTCCACAAATCTGTCCGCTCTTAATAGAGACGAAAGACTGCGGACTGCTCACAATGGCCCAATGATGCAATGAGCTATCGATATTTAAATCATTTTTTCTATCAGTATACTCAATATTTCCTCTGTGTAAAAAGACATAAAAATAGCAAATATCCCATGAAGTTAAAAAGGGTTAATTGCGCGTGCACTTACTTCAAATCTTATTTTTAAAATCTTAATATATAATATATAATTAATATATAAAAAAACTGTAATTGCAGATAATATCATATTAATGAAATAGAGAGCACACTTTCATGACTGTTAACACACAATAATGTTAAATTAAACGTTTAGTTTAAAGTTCATTTTAAATGCTCGTTTTAATAATCTTTTGCCGTGCTTTAAAGAAGAGCACTTGACATGTTGACATCAGCACTTGATAATAATTTCAGCTCTAGTGTGTTGTTTGATATTTAAAGTTCATATATTATTAAGTATACATCAGCACTTGATAATTTCTTGTTCTAAATTGCATAATTTTCTTCATTAAATCAATCATCTTCATCATTACAAATGTGTAAATACTAATATATTCAAATAAATGACATTTAAGTTTCAATGAGAATGACATTAAAGTGTATTTTAGTTTACCATAAATCCTCGTCACATTCATAACTTTAATACAATTTTCAATGACAAAAGATTCATGCAATTACATGTAAAGATCATAAGTGAGTTAAAAAGCAATCTAAAGTGACTAATTGCATTTAACGTCAAAATAAACTATAACACATTTTCATTTAATTGTATATTGTATACAATTAGGGTTAAAAAATCACTTATTTCTGTAATAAATTATATATTTAAAAAAATATGCTATAAAGTGTACTTCTTTTTCCAGAAGGTGGTTCATAATCTTCCTATAAAGCTCCATCCATCCCTCTGTCCTTTGTCCCATATATTATCTTCTTCTTCTTTTGTAACAGAATGAACTTGGCTGGGGATATGGCCTATTTCTGCATAATTAATCCCGTTCCTCACTTAGGTTTTAAAAGCCAATGGTCTGTTTCACAACTTTCTACGACACTAAACAGGCAATTAGTCACAGCCAAATCATTTTTCATACGTTTTATGGCTATGTCCAGAACGCACTAGAGCTCTGGAGGCTCCAGTTTTACACCGGTCCGCTCGTCTCACCGCGGTATTACACCATTCCTCATCATTAGCATCTGGAGTGTGAGATCGGGGCAGAAACTGTCAGTCGCACCACAGAGACACGGTGATACTGCAGTCCACGCTCTCATGGCCACTGACCTCACCTCGGGTTACTCTGCAGTCCGTTCACATGGCATCACTGGTGAACTTTAGTGCATTGGTATAGGAACAAACAGAGACTTTGTGCATCCAGAAGCACACACACACCTATAAGCTTGTTTCCGCCACAGAATAAAACAGTTTTAAAGATAATTGTGACTTTATATCATGAAGTTCTGACTTTATATCTTCCAATTACGTTATAAAGTCAGAATTGCAAGGTTATTTCTCGCAAGTGCAAGTGTATATCTCACAATTCTGGCTTTATTACACACAATTTTGACTTTATAACTTGCAATTGTGACGTTATATCACACAGATCTGACTTTTAACTCACAATTCTGACTTTATAACACAATTTTGATTTTATAACTTGCAATTGTGACTTTAGTTTATATCTCACAATTCTGACTTTATAACACAATTATGACCTTATATCACAATTCTGACTTTATAACTCACAATTATGACTTTATAACACACAATATTGATTTTATAACTTGCAATGTGACTTTATATCACGCAATTCTGACTTTATAACACAATTTTGACTTTATAACACAATTATGACCTTATATCACAATCCTGACTTTATAACACACAATATTGATTTTATAACTTGAAATTGTGACTTTTTATCACGCAGTTCTGACTTTATAACACATAATTTTGACTTTATAACTCAATTCTGACTTTATAACACAATTATGACCATATATCACAATTATGACTTTATAACACACAATTATGACTTTATAACTTGCAATTGTGACTTTTATCACGCTGTTCTGACTTTATAACACACAATTTTGACTTTATAACTCACAATTATGACTTTATAACACAATTATGACCTTATATCACAATTATGACTTTATAACACACAATATTGATTTTATAACTTGCAATTGTGACTTTATATCACGCAATTGTGACTTTATAACACACAATTTTGACTTTATAACTCACAATTGTGACTTTATAACACAATTATGACCTTATATCACAATCCTGAGATGTAAACTCGCAATTGTGAGAAAAAAATGTCATAATTGTGAGATAAAAACTTTTTTTCTTATTCTGTGATGGAAACATGCAAACACGTTTGACCTCTTGGTGTTTTACAAAAGCTGCTGGTTTGTTGCGGGTCTGAAGTAATCTTGTGTGCTCAAAGCAGTGCGACCGCAACTCCAGGCAGAAACTTTCTCCAATATATGTCTAAAAGTGTGACTTCCCATTAAAATGCAGCCATGCAATAATGGAAAAAACACATCATCTTATTGAGGTTATTAAATATTCTGAATTTAATCAAAGAAATGATGGTTGGTTTTGATAAGATATGGATTCAGAAATACTGATGCTCACCTTCATATAGATTAATGAAAATGATGAAAGATTAATACTTAATGGCATTAATGTGATTTAAGGTTGGAAGCTGTGTTGGGTGGAAACTTCACATAAAACTTTTCTTACAAGAATTGTCTCACCGTGGCACTTTTTTAAGAAACACTTTTTTTCTCATATACTGTACAATGATTCTCATTGTGAAAAAGAAGTACACTTTAGAATACTTCTATTTTTAAAGAGTCATTATTTTGTAAATAATATACTTTCAAATAATATACTTAAGTGTAAACTGAATGTAGTGTTTTTGGACATTTAATTGCATGTTATTTATACCTAAATGAAAATGTATTATAATTTAAATGCATAATAAATGCAATAATTTAAGAGTGTAACTTAAAATCTCTTAAATCCACTTAAATACTGTAGGACTCTCCATCAATGTCCATCTTTATGCAATTTCATGATTACTATTGTCTTTGAAATATGGTTAAAGTGCTGCTGAATGTAATGACAAGCATTTATGATTAGAATGACATTTTAATTTGACATTATTTTGTAAATAAGTGCACTTTTTAAAAGGATCAGTTGTGAAAGTGTATTCTCTTAAAGTGGCATTTTATTTTTGTACAGTTTGAAGTGTAAAAGTACACTACAAGTGCAAATTCAGTACAATTAAGCACACTTCTTTTTCACAAGTGTTTTCAATGATGAAAATGCATTAATATATTTGGTAACACTTTATTTCGATGGTCCACTTTAGATAACACAGTCTCACCCCAAAACGTCACATACTGACGGGTCTTGACCATACGGCAATGTGTGACGACTCGGGTATGGTTGGGTTTAGGTATGCGTTAGGGTACCGCTAGGAGGCGCTGCTGGTGCGCTTATGTCTGCGTCTCATATTGACGTTATAGGGGAACCCTTTTCGTCGTATGTTGACGTATGGTCAAGACCCGTCAGTATGTGACGTTTTGGGGTGAGACCGGGCTGCTTTAGACATTCTACTAACCATAAGTAACTTTGCAGCTACATGTCTACTAACTCTCAGTAGAGTATTAGTAGACTGACTGCTTAATATCTGCTAACACTTTATTTTGTTGGTTCCCCAACAGATATTCTACTGACTATAAGTGACTGGGCAACTACAAGTCAACTTATTCTCCTAACCCGAACCCTAACCCTCTACTACAGTCTACTAATACTCTAATGAGAGCTAGTTGACATGTAGTTGAAAAGTTACTTAAAGTTAGTAGAATGTCTAAAGTGGACTATGGAAATAAAGTGTAACCATATGTATTATGAAGTGTCTTTTGTCTGCAATAAACTGAAAGCAAGGACAAAGATCTGTTAAGTTGCACACAAGGTCCGAGGCTCTCGTTAAGTACAAAAGTGTTTACATGCTACTTGCATGACGGTGTTTTATTTTTAGGAAACATGCTGCAGAAATGTGACTAACATTCTGTGGTGTGTTTCCCGTACAGTGCCGTAACTCGCTGCTTTACTAGCTAAGTCACGACTGTTTCCCGAAAACACATTGGGTCTCATTCATGAAACATTCGTAAATATACGAGTAAATATGTGAGTGATCTGCGCGTAAAGAGACCTTCGCGAAAACTCTCCTCCTGATTCACAAATATTTCGTAAACGTCAGATGTGATAGTGAAACGTGTGTGTGTGTGTGTTAATGAATTCCAATCAGTCGTAAATAGGACGCGCGTGCACGCTCATTCTCAATTACCATAAATTCCGCCCATTAAATCCGACTGACTATATATGGGCATCATATTATGACACCAAACGAAGGATTTCAACATGTCTTCTCAAAAGCGAATGAAAAAGAAAAATTTCTCATTATCAGATAATATTTTATTATCAGAAGTTCATTCAAAACGCCACATTTTATTTTCAAGCGTACATAGTGGCGTATCAGGTCCTAAAAAAAAAGGAAGCTTGGCAGATATTACAGACGCAGTTACTGGAGTTTCATCTGTTAATCGAACAGTCCCAGAAGTGAAGAGAAAATGGTTCGACATGAAGCGCGACTGCAAAGAACGAATTAGTTCAGTTCGAAAAAATATAGCCAGCCCTATTGAAAGCAATTAATAATGTGATTAAAGTGTTCCGTTTGCAGATGCTATCTCTGGCTCTCATAATAAAAGTAAAAAGAAAAAACGAATGTAATTACTATATATCATATTTTTTCAAAATGCTGTGTAAATATGTACCCGATTAAGGGGAATTAAAATGCAGCCTTATTAATGAGCAAAACGTTCGGATGTTAAACGCATATTTACACGTGGCTGGGAGCAGGTGGAGATTTCTTTCGTACCAACTAACATTTGGAAAATACGAACATTTTAATGAATCCGAAAATTTACGCCAGAACCACTTTACACACGATTTACACAAGAATTCGTTCTGCTCGTGTTTCATGAATGAGACCCATTGTTGCAAATTGGTCGTTCAACCACGATGGTTAATGATGTCACGCACGCGTTGGAGTAATAACGGTAACACTTTATATTACAGTGTCCTTGTTACACATGTTACATGTACTTACCATAGTAATAACAGTAAATGATGCATAAATACATGCAACTAACCCTCAACCGAATTTACCGAATCAACCAAATTGTTTGAGATCGAATTAACGCTAATGTTTTAATATAAATTACAGACATCTGAGGAATAATTCTCCTTCTTCTCAGTTATCTTGCTTTATTTCCAGATTCACTCATAGACTCGTTCTTACGCACTAGAGCTCGTTCACACATGCACACTCTTCAAACACTACACTTTAAATCTCTTGACAAACTCAAAGACATAAATGACATTTGTAAATAAAAGACACAGATCGCACTGAATGTCAGCTTGCTTATTTTGCTCAAGATCAGGTTTTATTGAGTCCACATGTCATGAACACTAGAGACTCTGCTTCTAACCACAGGTCGAGATCTGTCGCTCACACACACAACTCTGCGATGTTGTTTGCGAATGTTCGCAGGAACGATGGTTTCGGGAAACACCGACTCGCTGAACTGATGATAACGATGGAACTTGCGACCGTTGTTGTGTAATGATTGTTTTGTGAAACGCACCCGTCTTGATTAGATTAACCCAGACATGCGTTCTGCCACCGAAGAGACACGTGTCAAAGTGTGTGGTCAGAATACTAATTAAAAGTTTTGAGAAGTATTGTCAAGAGCAGTCGTGTGGTCTGTGTTGAGGAGCGCTTCGTTCGCTCATGACAGTCTCGAGTCTGTTTGAACAGCTTTCTCTGATGAGGCTCTTCTGCTGTCGTGATGTTGAGGAGCGAGGTGAGGACCGGTCAGCGCAAAACCACTAATGATGTATTTATAAGTGTCTGTTTGCAGACAGATCGAGAGCCTGGAAAACAAAACCCTTCTGCTTTGTTTTCAAACCGGCAGAGAATGAAGCCCACTTCGGCGGAGAGCAACACCTACTCCACAAGTGTGAATTGAGTTTTATTAACATTGTGTATTTTAGCAACTCCAGCTCAGTGTTCGCCAGGACCGGAGGGCTGTGATCATGCATGCTGCTGTTTGTTCTGATTCACACACACGGATCAAACACAAGCCCTGAATTACTCATAACACCCCAGTGTCAGATCACTAGCTGTGTTGCTGGCCTACATGGCAAC
>JARPMJ010004275.1:0-7500 GCA_033366665.1 Phoxinus dragarum | reverse complement strand
TCTGAGCCACATTCACAGTGATGAGCCACATGTAGACATGATAACCAAAGATGATGCCACGACTAGGGTTTAAAAGACTATTCTAGTGATATTATAGATTTGACTGCACTGACTATATCAGACGGGAGCCAAACTTGAAGTGAACTGAGTGTTACAGGTACCGGATGGTATCATATAAACAGCTTATATGCTCTCGCTCTGAAACAGGAGAAATAAATGAGACAGGGCAAAGTCTGCGTCCGTTTCTCGTCTCGCTCAGCAGAAAGAGAGCCAAGAGGATTTATTACACAATCACAATTAAAATCCTACTTGGTTTCAAACACACAATGTTTTCTCATGAAATAGACATTTCAAAAATAAAATACAATTTGTTTTCTTTTCATCTTTCAGCAATTACTGAGATATAAATTGTGTATGATCAAATAAATCAAAATGACAATAACCACTGTTACCTTGTAAGTTGTCTCTTTTCCACTTAAATTAAAACATAGCTTATGTTATCACTTGCATATAATCCCTAAATGCATTTTCCATTTTCAACTAGCATCATTTTTTACTCTTCCACAATGCATGAGCTGACAGACTTCTAACTTGTTTTTTAAACCACTTTTAGAATATATAACGTATGGTTTTAACACTAGCTTTTCACATATTACACAATATCATACATTTCAAAACTCTTAGACTTTACAGAAATGTTCAAAGAGCTAAAAATAAAACTCTGTTCGACGTGACTTTAGTTATCACAGATGACGTCACCGGCGCGAACATTCAACTACTGCTATATACATATATGTCCACATTTTCATTAAAAAGCCCTGTTACACGGACCTTGAAACATTCAGCGACATATAAACATATTATATTTCAGTTATTTAACTTAATTTACTAATCTACCAACCTGAAACAGGAGAAATAAATGAGACAGGGCAAAGTCTGCGTCCGTTTCTCGTCTCGCTCAGCAGAAAGAGAAAGACCGCTAAGCGGGACAAACTGACGTAACGCCCCGAGAGCACAATAAGCGCCACACTGCCCACTGCTGACAAACTCCACAATTACTCCTGATCACTAATTAAAATATATTAGTGCAAATGAATGGTAGAAACAGGTTAATTACTCCTGAACAAAATTCACAAACATAACTTTATAAAATTACAAAAACTACCACAAATGTGATAACAATTTACTGGGCATCACACACTCCCTGACAAAAAAAAAAATGGCTCCTGACATTTCAAAAAAAACCTTTATCTCAAAACTGTTTAACTCTTTAAACTCTTAAATTTGATTCTCAAATCTCTATTCAATGAACAAGCATAGTAGGTGGAATGTATGTGGCTGGAGCTTGGTAAGGATACGGTAAGTATGGTGTCTGAGGGTAATGGAGTGGATACGGATATGGCATACAATAAGGCGGTATGTATGGAAAGAGAGAGTGCGCAGGTGTAGTGTGATGAGATGCTTCTATGACCGGTACATAAGGTGCTGTGTAACCAGTCATTGAAATTAACTGTGGCGTGTGCCTGAACTGATGGTTCACCTAATGACTCATATGTGAGGAAACGGCGTGGCCTTCTCTCACGAGCGGACCTTCTAACGTCTGACTGAGTGTTTTCTACGAAAGGGGTCCATAGGTCGAACTTCTGAGTCAGAGTCTTGGTGTCATTGTTTTCTTCTTCCTCCACAGGTTCAGTGCATAAAGGTAGATTTTCATCACCGTTGCGTCTTGTCTCAGTAGGGTTTGGTAAGTGTTCAGATACAGTATGACTTTCTCTTCTTACAGGTGTATGGTCCTGACCCCCGAACCTCTGGATATCTGGTGAGTTGCTCCTGGTAGAAAACAGGTCTTTCCTCTGTTCTTACGATTGGTCTCCTTAACCAGTATCCCGAGCCAGAATCATCATCTGAATCATTTTCACTCTCCTCACTCGTGTCCTGCTTGTCTTTGAGTGTCTGTCATTCTGTCTTGGTTTTGTCTGTTATGCGTTTTCTTCTCAGGGATAGATCTGGTGTCAGATGGGAGTAACATCGACAGGTAAGTCGTTCACCAGCAACAGTAGATTACGGTTGCAGTGTCCTGCTTTTCTGTTTGTTTCCAGTTTCAGGGCAGACAACGTACACTGGGTTCTCGCCAAGTTGACGTTCGACTATGTATATAGTCTTTCTCCCAGTACGCCCTTAGTTTGCCTGGTCCCCCACGTTCACTAAGGTTCCGGACCAGAACTCTGTCCCCTGGTTGCAGTCCCACCCCTCTTGTCTTCTTGTCATACGTCACTTTTCCCCTTGCACTGGACTTTCTACTATTCTCGCTAGCAATGCGGTAGGCTTCTGTCATCTTTTCAGCCCATTTCTCTGCAAATCCCTCTAGGGGAGTATGATTCCCTTTCTCCAACCAATCCAAACAGCAAGTCGACTGGGAGATGTGGGGTGACGGCCGTAGAGGAGGAAAAACGGTGAGTAGCCGGTGGATTCATGTCTGGTGCAATTGTATGCGTGAATAACATGCGGGAGGTGGTCCTTCCACCGTAGTTTTTCACTATCAGTCAATGTTCTTAACATCTGGAGGATGGTGCGATTCAACCGTCAGCTGGATTGCCTTGTGGGTGATAGGGCGATGTCCGCGAGGTGGCCAACCCCTGCCAACCGCTGTAATGACTGGAATAGCTTGTTCTCAAATTCACGACCCTGGTCATGATGAAGTTTGGATGGATATCCAACCGGGGTATGAAATCATTGAAGATACGCTCAGCAGCTGTTTTCCCGCTCTTGTTCTTCGTGGGGTATGCCTGAGCAAATCTAGTGAAATGATCAATTACTACTAGGATATATTCATATCCTCCACAACTGGTTTCCAGATGCAAGTAATCAATACACACAAGCTCTAAAGGGAAATTAGATGTGATACTGCCCATCGGAGCTCGAGTGTGTGTTGTGGGTTTTCTTAGATCTGATACAGGGACATTTTCGGGGTGACATGGTCTTCAATTTCTTTCGCCATAAAGGGCCAATAAAACCTTTCTCGAGCAGATGGAGTACTCTTTCTGTGCCTACATGCCCCATCTCGTTGTGTAGGTACTTCAGAGCTATTGACCTGTGTTTCAGAGGGAGGACTAACTGCTTGTGCTGGGTCGTCCTTCTGTACAGGAGGGCCGTCTTCGAGGTGTAACTTACTCCACCTCATGCAGCAGCTTTCGGGTGGCTCCACTTACAGTTTGGCGTATGTCATCCGTCAGTTTTGTGTTTGACTCCTTTAACTCAATAATCTTGCCTATTGCTTGATCCTCTCTTTGAGCTTAACAAGATCATCATGGCTGATAGTTGGCAGGTGACAATGAGGTTGCGGAGGAAGGAGGATCCGGGGAACGCATGTTAATGTGCTGCAACCCAGGCCACATCCCTTCCGTTCGGCTGCCTGACTCCCATCCCATGTAGCACGTACTGCCTCGTTCGAGAGCTCCTCTGTACAAACCACCTCATATTTCCCCATGTCCAACGGGAGCCGAGATAGTGTGTCTGCATCTCCATTTGACTTTCCAGGCCTATACCCCTGATGTCGAGACCGGAAAGTCTGAGAGTTTCTCCCACCCACCGATGACCAACAGCGTTGAGTTTTGCTGTACTCATGATATAGGTCAGGGGGTTGTTGTCCGTGTACACAGTGAAATGGGGAGCGTAGTACAGGTAGTCCCGGAACTTTTCACACACAGCCCATTTCAGTGCGAGGAACTCCAGTTTTTCCGCTGTGCAGGTGATAGTTACGCTCAGCCGGGTGTCAACGTTCTCGAGCCATAGCCAATGACTCTCAGCTTCCATTCTGGCGCTGATAGAGGACAGCCCCCAGGCCCTGGTCTGAGGCGTCTGTATGCAGCGTGAAAGGTAGGTTGAAGTCAGGATAGGCTAAAACAGGTGGAGTTATAAGGAGATCTACCAGTTGCTCTAAGGCTTCCTGATGTTGAGGAGTCCAGTCAACAGGCTCACGGGAAGGCAGCTGTGGGCGTTTGGTGGTGTTTCCACGTTTTGGACTCTGGGCTTTCCCTGGCTTGATTTGGAGCAACTCATAGATTGGCTTTGCGATCCTGGAAAAGTCCTGGATGTAGGAGCGATAATATCCTAAGAAACCCGTCAGTTTTCCTTATCTCACCCACTGTCTGTGGTGTCTTGCTTGTCAAGGTTTTTACTGCCTCAAAGTCCCTTGGGTCTATCTTGACACCATCAGCTGACACAAGGCGCCCGACGTACCTGACTTCTTGTTTTGAACAGTTCACATTTTTCAGGCCTCAGTTTTACTCCGTGCTGGTTGAAGAGCCTGGAGCACTTTACGGAGAGCCTCCACATGCTCATCGAATGTTCTGGCGTAACAGAGCACGTCATCAAGATATGGGATGCAGCATTCATCTCTGAGTGTGCCTAGCACCTCCTCCATGCTCCGCTGGAATGCTGCTGGGGCGTTTGAGAGTCCGAATGGGATACGGACCCATTCGTAGAGGCCCCACGGGGTGATGAAGGCAGTCAAGTGACGTGAACCCTCGGCGATGAAACCCTGATGGTAAGCTTTTCCCTGGTCGAGGATACTAAACCAGGTATAGCCCCCCAGTGTATCTGTCAGGTCTTGTATTCTGGGCAGCGGGTGTCGATCAGGTACAGTCTTTTGTTCAGGAGGCGATAATCAATACAAAGCCGTTAGACTGCCATCTTTCTTCCTAACACAGACAACCGGGGGCAGCATATGGGGACTTGGACTTAACTATCCAGCCTTTCATCAGCAACTCCTGCACGTATTCCTTACCTCTTTAAACGAGGTGCTTCGGGACTGCGGAGTATGCTCTCTGCACGGGAATTTCATCTGTGAGGGTGATCGACATTTGTAGGGCTTGGTAAGGCATCCAATATCATTACTGTCACGTGCGAACGCTCCGGCTTCTTCACACAGCATTTTGTTGACTTTTTCCCTTTGCGTCTGATCAAGATGACTGAGGTCGATGGAAGGTTGCCATGACGATGGACGGGCGTCACAGGTGTTGAAACAGCACTGTTTACCGTCACTGTGGGCTTGGGCGGTTTCAGGTGAGTCTATGGTGATCACTTTTTCAACACAGTGGATGCTACCAAGTGCTGTCTTTCTCGGCAGAGTTACTGTGTGTTTAGTATTGTTACCCACAGGTACAGCTACATAGGGTTTTCTTGGATTTTGTACCTCCAACAGACCTTCACCCACGTCCAGTTCTGTCAACTGCACATTGTTGTCATCAGGCTCAAATAGGAAAACTGTGTTAGATGTACTCATGTGAGGAGGAAGTTGGCACTTGACCCAGGCTACCTGACCTGCTGGGATAACAGTGTCCTGTCTGCCTGTCCGTAGGTGCCCGTACTGCACAGAGGGTTTGCTGGCTTGGATGAAGTTCACCATTAGCTCTGCTTTCTCTGCTGGTATACACAAGGCATTACAGAGTAGGACGACTAGAGTTGAAATCAGCTTTTCAGGTTTGTTCTTGTATCATCTCTTCCAGGCACATTGAAACCTAACAGTGGTCTCTCCAGAGCAAGACTGCTGACCAAGAAAAGGCACAGTGATTGACAAATTAGGGTCTTCATTCCCCATCAAATTTACTGAAAGGGCCACCCAACCATCAAACGGGAGGACGTCACCGTTCACTGCATACACTCTTAACTCGTCTTCATCGCCAATTATTTCATTGAGTGATCTGACAGGAGTGTCAGGTAAATATCTACTCTTCCAGTCTCTATCAATCATGCATACTTGAGCGCGCAGTGTCAAGCAGGGCACTGACTGCTAATCCATTTAGGTTACAATGGGTGAGAGCTCTCCTTCCAATGAGTTTGGCTAGGCGTTCCCTTTTGCTGTGAGGTAAGTCTTGAGTGAATAGATTGGTTTGTCTTGTTTGGTTGTTCTGTTTCTTTTTCCGTGATTTTATCTTTTGTGTAAGTGTTTAAGTCTTTTGTCAGTCTTTCATTTTCAGGTTGATCAGTATGACAAGTGTCTGATTGGGACGATCGCGGAGATCCGGTCACTGTTTGTCCCTCGGCAGAGACCGGTTCCAGTTTCCCTGACGTGTTGGTCTCTTTAGACAACCCACTGCCCGGTGGCCTTCTTCACCACAGTGAAAACAATGAGGACAGTCGGGACGATTTTGTTCCACACACTTGTCACAGCCATATGGTTTCTCTCTCCTGCGGTCTCCTCTACCTTTCCATTGTAGCTGAACTGTCCTGCCACCCGGTGTCTGCATTGACTGTCTCATGAGCTCAACCATACCTGTAAGCTGTTCAAGTTTTTCTGTTAACTGCTGGATCACATCTGGTTTCGGCACTTATCCTTTACACTAGAACTCTGGGCAGCGTTGACTTCAGACTGAGCACTATGCACATTTGTTTAGCCTTTGGCGGGGGTGGCTGGACTAGCCTTCGCTGCCTTTCACTTTCATCACACAATTATTTTCTTCATCTGTTTCAGGATTGCCTCATCCGATACTCCGGTGTCCCATGCAATGACTTCAGCTCTCTGCGGACATCATCATGTTTATGACCTAGGCCCTGATACACGGTATGAAGAAACACATCCTGCACTGTACTCGCACTGTACTTGACACCTGTGTCAGCATGTTTTGAAGCTAGCATGATCTTCTGTTTAAGTCCAATGACTCTGTATAGGAACTGTTGGGGTGTCTCACTGTCTTTTTGTTTGGTGCACATGAGTTCCTGGAACAGCTCGGTGTTGCTTTGCTCACCCAGTGGGAATGAGAAAGGCTACTTTAGTTCTTCTACAGTCAGATCATCCTTATTCATCAACCATGTCTTTAAAGTTCCTGGCTTGATGACTTTTAGGACAGCTCTTACAACTTCTGCATCACTGAACTGCTCCTTTTAAACCGTCTCCCATCTGCCGACAGACACTGTTGTAAACTGAGATCTGACCCCTGGTCCCCAATCTGACCCCCTTGAATCTTCAGTTCTCTACGATGAAGGTACGACAACTCTCTTAAGGAGAGCAACTTTGTCATGTGTTAGTGGTGTCGAGTTTTCACTTTAAACCTCTAGGTGTCCGTTACATTACTACTCTGATGGGTGTGCCCTATCTTTTACAGATGACTGGGGTACAGACTGTGGAGTGGATGCGTGTTTGCACTGCATAATCTGCCTACTTAGCTCCTCATAGCTAGTAAGTATTTTCTGCAGCTCTGTGTCATGTGTGTCACTACCGTAGAGGGTGTCACGTGAGATGCACTAGCAACCCTAAAATCAGTACCATCACTTTCATCAGTTGGGTTAACATTATCATTAACATGACTTACATCCCCACTGCCAGATCCATCAGTTGCTACTGAAAACTTGTAAAGTACGGACCCTGAATAACTGTGTCGATTACGCTCCCTTAAATTTAACAGATGTGCCATCCAGAAATCCTCTAACTCTAGCAAAGACCCACTGGACATGAAACTGCAAATGTACTCAATAACAACCCTCCTCATCTGTAGGATTGAA